>CAHIKZ030000913.1:732500-755000 GCA_903632075.3 Acanthosepion pharaonis | reverse complement strand
GATATGGTCGAAAGCCTTTAGTGTTTGTACTGACGTGTATAATGTCGACGTCTATCACCTTAAACAAGTATATTCAACAATTATTCTATTCAAACTGAATAATTTATGCAATTAATAAATATCACTTAAATTGGGATGCTACAAAATGAATGTAAATTATAGACTTTATTAGCGGGACAGATTTATATTTTGAAATTTAAAGATGACAGTATGCCAAACTTGACCTATGAAAACATTAGATTAAATCGTTTCTCAACAACATCCAGCATCAAGGACTCCCATCAGAGGTTAGGGGGATTGTGGAACAAACTCTTAATTGCTGCTGTTTCCAGATTCACCTTGATCCGAGGTGGTAATACCTGTTTGGAACCCTACGTCAAATAGGGAACTCACAAATAAGAAAAAACTGTGAATGTATAAAAATACCTTTATTTATATATATATATATATATATATATATATATATATATATATATATATATATATATATTACCAACAATACACATTTATAGCTTACCAACCGTCCAAAAGATTCTGTTAAAAAATATAAATTTCGGCATTAAATAACCCATAGAGGCTGATATGTCGCTAAACAAAATCAACCAATCGACAAAGTCATTTCACAACCGAAAAAAAGAAAACTGTTATCTTGCAGTAAACAAACTATTTTTTGACAACGTGTATCTGTGCGGTGTAAGAATGGGTACTTCTGTTCAAAACTCAATTATTCACACAGAAGAGTCTTTTTAAATTCAAGTGCTAAAGAATAACCTCAGAAGAGCTCAATGTGTAAAAAAAAAAAAAAAACAACAAAAAAAAAAAACAGAGACTGGCAGCTGATTTCTCCGCTGACATAGATCTAACAGTTCAATGTGGGAATAACTTGTAATATTCAGTACCATCAAAACCAAATTCGTAACGTTTTTGCACCAAACTGACTCTGAATTTTCTCCTGATTAACGGTTGTACTCTGAATGAAGAACCTTGCCTCGAACCTCTATTGGGGAATGAAAGTTCACGCCAAGCCTAAAAGGAAATTAATATATTCATATATATATATATATTTTGTACTGCCACCTTCAGTCCGGAAAAAAATGCAGTAAAGCTGCCCAGACATCGTTTCCCACTCTCTAAATCGTTCGAAAGCATTTACACAGCGTTGTAAGTCATAGTTGACCTATGAAAACTTTAGATTAAGTCGTTTCTCAACAACATCCAGCATCAAGGACTCCCATCAGAGGTTAGGGGGATTGTGGAACAAACTCTTAATTGCTGCTGTTTCCAGATTCACCTTGATACGAGGTGGTAATACCTGTTTAGGACCCAGCTACGTCAAATAGGGAACTCACAAATAAGAAGAAAACTGTGAATGTATAAAATACCATTTATATATATATATATATATATATATATATATATATATATATATATATATATATATATATATATTACTCGTTCTAAAGCATTTACACAGCGTTGTAAGTCATAGTTCCGCAACATTTGCTAAGCATGTGCCGACTTAAAGATTTAAAATCATTCAGCGTGCCAACAACATAAGAATTTTTATAGAAGCCAAGGACAATATACCGGTTCTACAATACATTTTATATAGCAATATATTATATATATACTTTATTATTTGTTTATATTGAAACAGCAACATATTTTCTTTGCATTGTAGTAGTTATTGGTTCGGACTTCGTGATGTTATTTGCAGCTTCGTGCCATTGGAAATTTCTTGGTGTGCCACATATGCCACGTGTACCGTAGGTTACCGACCGCTGAGCTATCATAAAAGACATATTAAGACCGTTTATTTCCTATAAAATATACCCAGTACTAAAATATTTGACTACTGTAGGCCTACTAGTATTGACTGAATCTGGGGATCACGTTATACACGAACTATTTGAAAAGTGGATGAGGATTTGCTCTTCTTGTAGCAACAAAAGGGAAGAAACTTAGACGATGGAGAATGCAGGTCAAAGGTAAAGGAGCTATTGTAGTCAGGCTTGAACGAAAACCAAAGTACGGTATCTAAATCTTCGCATATTGGATATTATAAGGTAAGTGGTTATTCTCAATATTTTGGGGTAGCTAAAGCAGGGGTCGGCACCCCCTTGCTAAATATGTGCCGACTTAGGGTTTTAAAATTATTCAGTATGCCAACAGCATATGTATTTTTATACAAGTCAAGGTCAATATACCTGTTCTACAATATATTTTATATAGTAATATATAGTATATATACTTTAGTATATATTAAAATTGAAACAACTAACTATATATTTTCTTTTGTTGTAGTAGTTATTGGTTCGGACTTCGTGATGTCATTTGCGGCTGCGTGCAATTAGAAATTGCTTAGCGTGCCTTCATGCAGCCGACAACTATTGTAGGTGATGAATTATTTTTTACTGTTCCACTATTTTCCAGATACGAAATACTTCTAGTTTCCCTGCTACCCTAGCGTCTTTCCCATTGCAAATTTCCAAACAACATACATTCCTTAGCTTAACCACTTCATCTTGATTCACTTTGTATTCCATTTTTAAGGAGAAAGTTCCACTCCGATAGTTTATTTCCAAATCGTATTACTTTGTGGATGCATTCCTTACCCCTAAAATCTCCAAGTCTCTGGCCAGCATCTGTCTATATTTCTGAGATGAGGTATTATGTACATTATTTATATTATTCGGACTATTGTCCTCATCTTTGTTGCCATATTTATTACAAAGTTTCGGCCAATTATTGTCTGTCTATATTTCTGAGTTGAGGCATTATGTATACGATTTACATTATTCGGATTATTGTCCTCATTTTGTCGCCATATTTATTACAACTTTTCGGCCGTTGTACGCTCCGGCTTTCTTCAGGTGTTTGGAATGTCGAACTGAACCCTTTATTTCGCTCGCTGGTGGTAGACTGTTTTAGTTACACGTGCCATGTTTAATGGATGTCAGTTATCAGTTATATCCTGTTAATTCCCTTCTCCAAGTTCTCCACTGCATTAAACGGGTATTGAACTCACACTCTTTGAGTCATGTCACTGGATCTAACCAACGCCTTTACCCACTCTGGCATATGTCCTTGAGTTAACATTTATATATCTTATATTTCCTCATAATATGCATTTTGCATTCATTAATTCCCTACTTTAACTAGCTTTTCCCTTTGAATAGGGTTAATCATCGTGTAAAAATATAACTACAAAGAAGAAGCTTAGCTTTTTCAGAGACGGTGTTTGTTCAAAGTAGAAAAAATGTCACTATTAAAATTAAAATATCTATTAGATTAATAACGATTATAAAGAAAGGAGATAAGCGTTTCATTACTTATTGTTTTCCCAGCAACTTTTTTTCTCTCTACTAAACATGTGAATGATTAGACCACAGTCTCAAGCATGCCAGATGTTAGTGCTGTCTTTAACATAGAAAGTAGTTTTATAGTGCAGAGGGTCCAAGACTAGTATGTTTGAGATTCAGAATTGCATTGTTAGACTGCAACCCACGGCTAGAGAGCACAGTCTGACTTGCTATTATAACTTTGGAGAGACGGCGATTCACAGGTTTCTAATATATTTGTGGGAATGCCAACACAACGGCTTCAGTTGGAATTTAAATTCGACACGCCAATTCTAATTTCTGCGTCGTTGACAGCTGCGATACGTTTACAACATCAATATTCATTTTCTTTAATTTTATAAGTAAGCGCATTACATATTGTTAGATAATAAATGTGATTATATATATATATATATATATATATATATATATATATATATATATATATATATATATATAGATAGATAGATATAGATAGAGAGGGGGAAATGTGGTTTAATACATATGTACGCATTAAAATATATTTTAACCGAGACATAGATAGATAGATAGAGAGAGAGACAAAATGTGCTTAATACATACTTACCCATCAAAATATATTTTATCAGAGACATAGATAGATAGATAGATAGATAATGCGCTTAATACATATGTATGCATTTAAATATATTTTAACAGAGACACCGATATATATATATATTTTAGATAGATAGATAGATAGATAGATAGATAGATAGGAGAGAGATGCAGACATGACGAAGACGAGTGTCTTTGAAATTTAGATATATATATAGGAAAAAGAATGAAGAAAAGCTTTACTTCTCTCCAACTATATATGTATATTTTATTACTACGCCTTCATCTGAGACTCAACCGTCTCTCATTTATTCACATTTTCAATATATATATATATATATATATATATATATATATGTGATAAAAATATAGTCTGTAAATTAAGAGTGTACATGTGTGCAACGCCGAGTGGCGGCTCTCTGTTTCCTGTTTAAGGTAATATATCCATAAATATATATATATATGTGTGTGTTGTGTGTGTGTGTGTACGCGTGTGCGTACGCGTGTGTGTGTACGCATGTGTGTGTGTTGGTTATCTTGCTATCTAATGTGCTATTTAAATGATAATAGAATTTGACTATATAAATGTTTCTCTTATTAAGCTCTCCTGACTATTGTTAGCCGAAAATATGTGCACGAGAATCGGTTTATAGGCACTACATTCATTGAGCTCTCTCAGATTTTGATCTCGACAACTTCTCCCTTTCACATACTTTGTATTTCTCGTTATATATATATATATATATATATATATATATATATATACACTAAGGTGTATGAGCGGTTTACTAAAAAAAAGATAGCTCAACATCAAAGACGAATATTCAACGCCTTCACGAAAACCTGAAGAAATGCATGTCATTTTATTTTTCATATTAAAATTATTATTTCTTTTTAGAATTTTCCCTCAAGCAATGCAACAAAGTCCCTAAGATGTATGGAATTACTGAAAGAATATGAGAAATAAAAACAAACATTATTAAGGAGAGAGAACACAAAACATTAGGAATTAAGATGACAGAAGATAACGATTGATATTTCATGAGAATTTATGAAGATCACTCTTGACTAGAAAGGAATAAACCGAAAGACAGTTTCCCAATAGAGAAGTACTACAGAAGAAACTGTGAGCATAGAACTTACGGTTGCCTCAAGCAAATTCAACTGTAAAATACGGAGATCTTGTCGCCAATCTAGTATTGCACTTGAATTTGTCAATCTATACACTAAGAAATAAAGCTCATTAGATGAGTTACCGTGAAAAAAACGTCTAGAAGAGGTACAGGGAAGCTACGTTATTTTTATGAGGAATTGACTGAAGCCGATATGCCAGGTCAGGGCCGATATTATTGCTGTTTATTGCTGTTAAGAATTTCTAAATTCATATCAGAAGCAGATCAGACATGGCGGCCTTATTCAATGCGACGACGAATATTCCACTTATAAATGTGAAAGAAAGACAGTGGCGAGAAAAAATGTCTCGAATGACGCAGTGATATTTCCTCACAGCAAATGTACCAATTAATTCAATATAATGTTTCCACCTCATGTCAGTTGGAAACGTTAGTCTGAGAAGGAGCAATGAGTCAATCTTCTGGAGGTCTGTTAGGAAGGCTCTGAAGATCCACCTCCGCTGCAGAAGATCAAGTCAACAGATTATATAAAAGCTTTCACCATTGATTCAATATGTCATTAGGATCACAAATATGAGTGTTCTCTTTTATTGATAAAAGAACAATGACCCATAAATAGTTTGTTCGATGTAAGACTGATAAAATCGATGCGTTGATTATGAAAGAGTGATGTTAGAGGTGGGAAATTAATGCATTGATTTAATAATTGCATTGTTTCTTTCTACGTTAACTAACATCTAACTGCTCAAAAAAGTCTTCGGAAGTAACCAACAGTGACTTCTCTTAAAATGACCAGAATATGGCATCGTGCTATTATCAAGTACTTAGAGGAAGAGAGTTTATCCCTAAGGACATTCCGGCTAACATTATTACTACATTGCGGGATGACGTTATCAACAGTGCAAAAGTGGGCAGTGGAAGGGAATTTCCTGAATATGAGCCTAGATCTGGACGTACTGCAACTACCTCCAGAAGGGAAAACATTGATCGTGTTCAGCACATGGTAATGTATGACAGGCGATTCACTTTAAATTAAATAGCCAATATTATTAGCATATCCTGTGAGAAATTTGAGAAAATTCTGTACAATTAATTGGCACGATGAAGATTTCTGTGTGACAATTATTACCTCTCCTGACACCTGATCAAAAGTGCACCAACCTGATCATATCACGAGAATATCACACATTGAGGGAGATTCAGCTTTCTTAAACCAGAATGAATGCTGGTTTCATCCCTTTGAGCCAGAGATAAAGAGACAATCCATGCAGTGGAAACATCCCTCTTTGTCCGCTGCATAGAGGGCCAGGGGCGTTTCATCTGCAGGGAATCTGATGAACTGAGTTTTTGAGATGTAAAAGGCATTGTGTTTATTGACATCAAAACGGCCACGCCATGATGGAGAGTCATATGCCAACTTGTTGAGGCACTTTTGAAAGGTGTTCACGAAAACTTGGTTTCATTGCCTGCCTTGCGTGGATGTAGCTTTGTACTTGTCCATCAACCTCCATATTCTCATGATTTTGGCCCATCTGTTCTCCCCAGTACGAAAAAAGCACGGCACTATCACAGTGCTGACAACGTTACATCTGCTGTTGATGGCTTTTTTTATCAACGTCACTGACAGTTTCTTAGGACAGATGTCAGATTACCTGAAAATAAACGATACAGTTAATAATAAGAATATTTGACATTAAATCATGCAGCATTTCACAACTCAAGAATCAATCTATAATCAGCCTAAGAACTTTTCAACCCAGCTTCGTACAAGAGATTTGAATCTTTGATGTCTATTGTTGTTCATCTTTATCTTCCCACCATCTTTCTTTCATGTGTCATACTCCCTGTTGTCATTGTGCTTCGAATTCTTCAACTTATTAATCACCTTTTGTCATTCATCATCTGACAGGATGCCTTTCCAGCTGACATGATAGGATCTTTCTTTTCTCTCACGAAATCTCTTCAATCTCTGCATCACTGACACCAAACAATCCTCGTGTTTCCTATCCACAAAACCTAAAGCCGCATGGTCATGGGTTTTCACTCTCAGCTTTGTTTATGTGATATCCAGTTACAGTATCTCTTAAACCGTAGACACTGAGCTACCGGGAAATGGGGAAATCTGAGAAATTAATTATATGCTTCACACTGGCACGTACTAACCTATGATCTTTCATAATCTCAACACCCTAATAGCTGAAACAAAATGCACATCTTGAATCTCTCGTCACCTTACATGTATATACATGAAATTCTTTAGAAATAAAGTCCATCCACTATTTCCACAAGCTATTCAATTCGAACATGGTATTACCGATTAACGACTATAATTACTCACTCAACTTGAGAAACATCACACTATTATCGTTACATTTCCCAACACCATCGTTTCCAAGGTCGCTTCACGTTTGATAGTTCCTACCAACTCATAAAATACATCTGTCTTCTTTTGTTGCATTATTCTTTGAAACATAAACACTCTATGATGTCATATGACCCCCTTTCACGACAGGGACTCATATATATCATTTATACCAGTTGGTAACTCTTGTAACCTACAATGGATGTCATGATTGCAGAAGCTAATCTTGCTATCTTTTTCATATATTCTTCCTTACCCTTCCATGTAATTCTGAAGCAAGCAACTGACTTGGATAATCTACAAACAACAATTAATCTAGTCACAAACAGATCAACACTATTGTTATTGCATCGTTGAAATTCCTCTGCTAATAGAGTGGTCGTTGGGTCTGGTCCGTCTGAATACTCCGATAGTCTAAGATATTTGAGTAGTCAGATCCTTTCATGTATTGAAGTCTCGAATATATATATCTGAATTTTATTTCAGTTTTTCATAACCTCAGTCCATAGCTATGATTAATTAATAATGAACATGTCTTTTTCGTTTTTGATCGATTTAATCATTATTATTCTGTTAAACCTGGACAGTTATTATTTATTCTTATTGCTCAAAGTACAGTCCAAAAGTGTTATAAAACCATCGGAGAATTCCAGTAAGATATCTTTAATCATTTCTAAGATACAATATTTCAAAGCTTAATCTAACAAATGGATAAGAAACGTGACTTATTGGTATTACCGACCTGGGGAGGCGATCCCAACGTGCGGAACCTTTGGAAATTGTCGGAAAACCATACAGCGGGTTGAGCCAGGACTTGTGAGTGAAGACTTATGGGATGCTACGATTTGGGATCTGTAGATGATTGTGCAAGCACGAAGCCACAAGCCATCGTGGCTGAGGGTTCGAGCGAACTGGCCTTGTTCAGCCTGTTAATCACGATTGATAATGAGTTTTCTGTAACTAATGTCCATTCTGCATAGTTACAATATAAACCACGGGCGGAATCTTTGGGTGTGGCACAAACACAGATGTCTCTGAGATGAAGAAATATAGAGGCAAATATCATCAGCTTGCAACAACCAATCACAAACTTGAAAACTTTGCTTGGAGGAAAAATTACCAATAACAAATTCTTACTACGTTACCTAAAAACTGAAAAAAATAAAATAAAATAAAAAATAAAATAAATAAATAAACAAAATAACAATAAAATAAGTAAAATAAAATAACCCAAACAAATTACCAAATCACACCCGTTAGAATAGACGAAATAGAAAAAAAATAAAATAAAAAAACAAAATCAATGAATCCAAATAAATAAAGTAAATAATAAACAAATTAACAAACCATTATGACCAAAATATTAGTTAGACTATAAAAATAAAACCAAAAATCGGACGAAAAAAATAGCTATAATTGTTATATAGCGATAAAAAAATACTACGTTACATAAAAATCGAAAACCGAAGAGTAAATAAAAATATAGAATATAATAAATAAATAATAAAAAACAAGTAAAATAAATTAATCTCAATTCATTCAAATAAATAAATAAACTAACAAACCGATTCCGATAAATTAACCGTTATATATATATATATATATATATATATATATATATATATATATATATATATGTGTGTGTGTGTGTGTGTGTGTATGTATTCTCAGATGGAATGTATCTGCAGAAGAGACAATCAAATAAAAACACATGTAGAAACCTATACTTAGACTTAGCCGACGCCTTTCTTCATCCGGTGGAATTTTTCAGGGAAATGTATGAAGAGTGAAGGCATTACAGCAATGAACTCAAAAAACTTTCGAAGTCGGCATGACTGAAATACAACAACTCAGTTAAGTGACAACATTTTCAACATTTTGTATTAACGCTCTCTCCTTAACTTTCGATATCGAGCATTTTATGACAAAATACTTGCCTGCCTAAAATGTCTTTCCACGACTATTACAATTTAATAATAATAATAATAATAATAATAATATATATATATATATATATATATATATATATATATATATATATATATATAAAGGATATCCCATCAACGTTATCAGACTTGTAATTGACAGCAAAATCAAGCGTTTAAGGGAACCAGTTGTGTTTGAACCTAGCCGTTGCCCTATTTCTTTAAAGTTACCTTGGCTTGGTAGGAAATGTCTGTTATTATCTGACAGAGTTTCGGCGTCTATTTTGTCTTGTTATAATGCAGTTAAGTTGCACAAAGTTTTTCAGACAAGATATGTGTTTCCGTCCTTTAGTAAAGATAGGTTGTCCTATTTAAAGAAAAATTTAGTTGTTTACAAGTTTAAATGCCGTTCTGCCGCGGTGTACATAAGACAAACCAATCTGAGTTTGGAGACGCGGGTTGCGCATTACGTTCCCGCCAATTTTCGTTCTGGTAGTCTGAGCTAATCTGTAAGAACTACTCGGGCAGTCCATGATTCGGCCATCGGATATCATTTGCTCGACAGCCATGCTTGTGCCACCGATTATGAAGACACTTTGTCCTTAATATTACACAGTGGTCGCTTGGCATATCATCTCCGAGTCCTGGATGCTGTATTTATAAAATTCCATCAGCCCAGTCTGTGTAGACAGAAGGAACATTTTTTTACGTTCCTTACGTTTGTTAGAGGGATTGTGAGTAACTTTTTAACTTTTTATACTCTTGTGGAAGTTGCTAGTTTAATCCCCCCTTGTTCAATTTTAAATGTGTGTAATTAAAATTTAACTTTTTAATCACGTTCCAACTTCAAATCCTCATTTATTATATTGAGTGTGTCTTCGATGGCGTTCAAACTTCCCAACGTATACCTTTGAAAAAATATTGATCGAAAGGTACCTAAGGTATAGCATGACGTCCGTTTTGTTTATATATATATATATATATATATAGTTTTAAAAACAAGGAATGCATTGATTTTAATTTTAAAAGTCTCTAGGGCCCTTTCAGCCAACATCTCATCAGGAGACAATCGTTGGATCAGCGAAAAGAATATTAACGAATGAATGAAAAAGTTGGAAACACACTAAAATAAATGTTATTTTAGTGTATTTCCCCTAAAATAATAAAATTAAAAATCAATGCAAAATCAATACATTCCTTATTTTAAAACTATATATAAATTTTGTACCTCAAACATTTGTATATATATATATATATATATATATATATATATATATATATATATATATATATATATCTTGAAATGTGCTGTATTTATGGGATAAAGTGATCAATATAACAAATAGAGCGTGTATAAATATAAAATTGAACATAGAAGTCAACTCTTAGAGGCGACAGGCTGTTTCATGCTAGAATGAATGAAACAGAAGACTGTTGCCTCTAAGTGTTGACTTTATTTTCACTTTACATATATATATATATATATTTATATATATATATATATATATATATATATATATATATAGGTTGAGATGAGTAAATTGTCGTCTAAGATACGGAAAAATAAAAATAACTCTGACATCTCATTTTAACAGTAGATATTTACTAAAATTGCACAAAAATATCTTGAAATACTAACGAGTTCATTCATTCAATAAACTTGGCACGACCTCCAGACCAATTCGAAATCTACAACTTTTCAGCGTGCACTGCAATATTGATACGAAAGAACAATAAGAGTTACCCCCCTTGAACCATGAAAGCAAGGATAATGGCTAGTACAATATATCAATATATATATATAACGTCACATAATCTGGCAACCCTGAATCTGAGCTCAACGAAAATCGTTCCCTGTGCCTAAATTCTCTTGAGCTTTTGAATGAGCTATGAATCATTGATATTGGACCAGTGGGAGCGGAGGAGGGGCTTGGGCACACATACATACACTTTATGTTATATATATTATTTATTTTCTCCTTAATGGGGGTAGATAGATTTCACCTATCGTCCAGTTCATTCTCATCCCGGGTTTTGAAGAGGAGTAGAGGATTATCCCTTGAAACCTGTTTAGGATTGGGTTTTAAGTCTACTTAAACTCTATATTTCCGGTTCACTTTCCATGCCGGTCTGTTGAACAGGAGTAGAGGTTTATCCTTTGTTCCCTTTTAAGATTGGGCTTCCGCATCCTTCTAAAGTTATTTCACTCTTTTTCACTTCCAATAGCCCCTTGTGTTTGGGTGGTATTATCCCCTTGCTTGGGTTGAATTGATTAAAAGGAAAAACTAGTTTTCTAGCAAGTTGCCATTTACTAACATTCCCCTACCCAAGAAGAAGAAAATAACACAGAAAGCTTTTACGCACGCACAATAAACAAAGACACGTACGCACACATGTATGTATGCGTATATTTTGTTTATAAAGAATGTTTGAAAAGGTAATGGATCTGGGAATACGCGAGAAAAATCGTACATACACGAATATACACGTCACATTTGGTGCATTTCTTTACAAATCCTCATTGCAATGCGAAGCTATATAAATCGGTCTGGACAGAATTTATAGTTCCTGGTTTTATGACTTTCTATTAATACGCGTAGAAAAGTTTAAAATAGAAACATTTTCAGGAAGCTGAAGACAATTAACTCTCTCTCTTTCTCTCACTCTCACTACCTCTCTCTCTCTATAAATATCTTCTACTTAACATATATGTACATAATGGATTCTCAGTATATATATAAATATATATATATATATATATATATATATATATATATATATATATATTTATATTTGTGTGTGTGTGTGTTTCAGTGTGCAGTATGAATAAAGTCAAAAGGAAAATATTTTAACCGACGCTTTTTGTCCTCTGATCAAGTCCACTGCAAATACGGATGTGTCTTTCCGTTTATGTGTTCATATATATATATATATATATATATATATATATATATATATATGTGTGTGTGTGTGTGTGTGTGTGTGTGTGTGTGTGTTTCCGTTTATGTGTTCATATATACAGTGAAACCCGGATATAAAGACCCATATATAAGAAAACCCGGATATAAGAGATTTTTCTGGCCCAAATTAGAGCCTGTGTTAATGTATATATAATAGACCAAACCCGGATATAAGAGACTTCTTCGCCGGTTCCGACAACTCTCTTATATTCGGGTTACACTTTATATATATATATATATATATATATATATATATATATATATATATATATATAAACACATAAACGAGGACAAACACACACATGCATATTTGGAGTTGCCTTGATAAAGTCCCTCAGAGGACGAAAAGCGTTGGTTAAGATATGTTTTCCTTTTGTCTTTATTCATACTGCCCTTTTATATCAGGTCATCTCATAAGTTCTGTCCGAATTTACTTTTTTTTAAATGAACGAAATTTAAAGTGTTTTATAATGTCTAATGGAGCTGAACATCATTTTTATGTTTAGATGCATTTAAACTGATCAAATTTTATTTCAGAGAACAAGAAAATTAAAATTGGTTTGATTAAAACCCAGCTAACATGGAGGTACCCAAGAATCGTTTGAGGCACATAGTGATTTATCAGTTCAAGAAAGGAAACTCAGCAGACGAAGCGGCTAGAAACATTCACTCAATTTATGGAGAGAAATGTGTGAATGAAAATTTGCAGAAGATGGTTTGCGAAATTCAAGGTGGAGATTTCACCCTTGAAGATGAAGATCGAACCGGACGTCCAGTTGAGTTTGATGAAAAAGAAGCAACCCTTGAAGAAAATCCTGCTTTATCAGTTGAGAATTGGCAGTGGTTCTCAGTTCAAACTATACAACTGTTCATCGTCATCGTTCAACAATTTGGAAAAGTTCTAAACTTGGAAAATGGGTGCCTCATGAAGTCTGAAAACAACCTCAAATCCCGAGTTGACATCTGCACTTCTCTCTATCCTCGCCAACTTGTTTCACCTTTTTTTTGGATAGACTTGTGACTGGCGACGAAAAATGGATCTTTATCGAAATGTTAAGCGTCGTAGACAGTGGCTTTTTTTAAAGGGAAGGACCCCAGCCACAGCCGAGAAGGGAAATTCATGGGCAAAAGGTTCTTCTTTCAATCTGGTGGGATCGCCAAAGGAATAATCCACTTTGAATTCTTACCACCTAATGCAACAATTAATGCTCAAATATACTGTCAGCAATTAGAGCGTTTAAACCAAGCTTTGAGGAAAAAAAAAGACTGCTCTAGTGAATCGAAAAGAGTTGATGTTTCATCAGGACAATGCACGACCCCACACAGCAAGAATCACTTCACAAAAGATCGAAGAACTTGGTTGGGGAAAATTCCTCATCCCCCTTATTCTCCCGATCTTGCTCCTTCAGACTACTATTTGTTTCGTAGCTTACAGAATCATTTGGAAGAAACAGCTTTTGTAACACAGGAAGCGGTTAAAACTGATATTTGTGAGTTCTTCGAATCAAAGCCAAAAGAATTTTACAGTAATGGAATTAGTAAGCTTGTTAACAGATGGAAGGAAGTCATAGATAATTCGGACAGAACTTAGGTATGACCTGATAAATATACTTTTAAATTTTTACATTAAATTTTTACACACTCGAACACTCCCACTGATACACACACGCATACCATTTATTTTTATACTTGCGGAGGCGGAAGTATAGAATAAATAGTGTAACTGATATTTCATACATTAAAATAAATCCATATAGAATAAGCGTATATAATTATATATGATTTCCTTAAAATAAATTTGATGTCGATTATCAATTGTCTGGAGGTAAGAAATTCTGATGAAAGAAAACAACTAAATATTTAAATATTCCAAAGTAATTTAAAACAAACACGTGATTGTTTTCTTTTTTGTTAAGCTTGAAAGAAAGTTCTCATCACAGTTTTAACATGATGAATTTAGCGAGAATATTCAGGATGTAGAAAAATATTATGAATCTTAAGTCCTAATATTTTACTTTCTTTACAGGTTACTTAATTTCAGAATGGTTATTTACATTATTCGGATTATTGTCCTCATCTTTGTGGCAATTTTTCGGCCGTTGTACGCTCTAGCATTCTTCAGGTGGTTGGAATGTCGAATTTGACCCCTTATTTCGCTCACTGGGGTAGACTATTCTACATTCCAACCACCTGAAGACGGAAACTGAAAGACCGATACGTTGTAATAAATATGGCGACAAAGATGAGGACAATAATCCGAATAATGTAAATAGTGTACATAATACCTCATCTGAGAAATATAGACAGATACTGAAAGGCCGAAACGTTGTAATAAATATGGCGACAAAGATGGGAACAATAGTCCGAATAATGTAAATAGTGTACATAATACCTCATCTCAGAAATATAGACAGATACTGAGAGGCCGAAACGTTGTAATAAATATGGCGACAAAGATGGGGACAATAGTCCGAATAATGTAAATAGTGTACATAATACCTCATCTCAGAAATATAAACAGATATCGAAAGGCCGAAACGTTTTAATAAACACGGTGACAAAGATGAGGACAATAGTCCGAATAATGTAAATAACCTAAATAATAACTCATCTCAGAAATATCGACAGAAACTGAAAGGCCGATACGTTCTAATAAATATGACGACAAAGATGAGGACAATAATCCGAATAATGTAAATAGTGTACATAATACCTCATCTCAGAAATATAGACAGATACTGAAAGGCCGAAACGTTGTAATAAATATGGCGACAAAGATGGGGACAATAGTCCGAATAATGTAAATAGTGTACATAATACCTCATCTCAGAAATATAGACAGATACTGAGAGGCCGAAACGTTGTAATAAATATGGCGACAAAGATGGGGACAATAGTCCGAATAATGTAAATAGTGTACATAATACCTCATCTCAGAAATATAAACAGATATCGAAAGGCCGAAACGTTTTAATAAACACGGTGACAAAGATGAGGACAATAGTCCGAATAATGTAAATAACCTAAATAATAACTCATCTCAGAAATATCGACAGAAACTGAAAGGCCGATACGTTCTAATAAATATGACGACAAAGATGAGGACAATAATCCGAATAATGTAAATAGTGTACATAATACCTCATCTCAGAAATATAGACAGATACTCAGAATGTTTATTTACCCTTTTTAAAATCAGAATCTATGTAGTGTGTAAGTTAACTAGATACGGTTTGTATGTATTTTAGTTGATAGTCCTGGACATGATGATAAATTCCGAGTGGTTTCAATTAGAATCCAGTAACTATTCGGAATTTTGTTATGTTGTTTTACTTAAGAGTAATCAGAATTTGAAACCCTCTATATTTACACGAAAAGGAGAAATATATTGAGATGCTTTCAAGAACCTTCAATACACTGTCTTTTTATTCAATGCCAAAAAAGATTCATGAATTATTCCAAAATAGAAAATATCAATTCGTGGCAAACCGAAAGAATTATTCTACCCTATTCTCCGATCGAAAATAATTTATATAAACTCAACATAAAATTTGACATTTGAAACAATAAAATACTCAATAAATATAAAACAAAGCAGCAATCCAAACGTTGAAAGAGGGACTGACTGTATAACCAGCAAGGATGATAAGAAAGTATATATTGGTGAAACCTTAAGACATTTAAATAAAAGATTATATGAAAACAAGAGACTTAAATAAAAGTACAAACAAAACGCATTGTTTGTTCACCGTAACGAAATTGACCACAATTTTGACATAAAAAAAATATACCCTAATTAAAATAGAAAATAATTCACAAAAAAGAAAATATCTAGAAAGGGCCTTAATCGTTAGGATATTCACAGTAAATTTACGTCCAGGTTCTTACAGCTTTCTCCATTTGTGGCAGATTTCTGTTATAATAATGTGGGATAGAGAATCTAAATGAAATTGGTGAGACAGTAAGGTCAACAACAAGCTGCGACAATCGGTATTTAAAACAGACTCGTGTTCACCTCTGTGACCACTTTTATATTTACATACGCTCTATTTCTGATATTGAGTACTTCTACCTCTAAATATAGTACAGCGGAAAATGATCTTTTTACTATATATATATATATATATATATATATATATATATGCACGCACACACACATATATATATATATATATATATATATATATATATATATATATATATATATATATATATATATTAAATATATATATAAATAATCTTGAAAAACAAATGTTTTTTTTGGCTATATTGTGGATATGTTTTGGTGTATATATTATATTGTATTCTACATATGGATATGAAGAATAAAATATATACATTAAAACAAATCCACATTATCCTAAAAACGTTTTTGCTATTTCTCTCTTTTTTTAAAATATACATTTCCTTTCATTTGGAACATCTACAACCTTTTCCCTATATATATATATATATATATATATATATATATATATATATATATATATATATATATATATATTTGGGATAGTCAAAGCGCTTAGTCACGTTGGTAAAACTTGTCTTAATTTTCACTAAGAAACCCTAAGTATCATCCAGTATCTGTCATAATTCAAGAGAGTAATACACTTTGTTGCATTCAAAGTATGAAAATGATACAAACCAAAAGGCATCGTGATATTGTAAACACACGTCGTCGCAGATACATATGTTTGTGTGTATGTTTGTGTGTGCTTACGTGCACGCTTTTATCTACGCATGCATGTTTGTTGAAACACGGGTTCTTGTACGATCATCCATTTTAAGCAACGTCGAGCCTGGTCATTAACTAGATGGGTTACCGCGTGGGAATATCAGTTCCTTGCATTTGAGATGGGATAATGGATAAAGACTCGTAAATATTAACGGGTGAGTTGAGTTCTAATACCCGTTGTATTCGTTAGATTCACTTACGCGGAAATGCCTTTTGGAATCGTATAAATCCTCCTGTTTTCCCCCGCGTATGTGTTAATTAGTAAGCCATGTAATACTAAGAGAATTACGATCTCCAATAAAAGTAATAAATAAAATAAAACTGCGTCCAAAATATTTAGATTTCGGTATGATTTAATCGAAAGAGATTGATATGCTGCTAAACGAAAACAATCAAGAACCAAGTATAATTATATATATATATGTGTGTGTGTGTGTGTGTTAGAAATTAGGAGGATTTGAGATAATTATAATTAAGAAACCTCAACAGAATGCAGAAAGCACTGGACGACCGTTTCGTCTTATATTTGGGTATTATCAGCAGTGCGCATCCACTACCGAGAATTGAAACCCGGGCAGGTAAGTTATCAGGAAAACGTCATGCCAACAGTTCGAACGGGCCACGGTGACGAAGAGGTAGCGGAATCAGACTCTATATAGCGCCGCTCGATCACATATTCCGTGGTTTCTCATTTACCTATAGGACTGTGCCCCCATGAGCCACGACTACTATCCCCAACCCGCTCTATCCAAAGCATTACAAGGATATACAAGTGATAGAAATTAGGAGGATTTGAGATAATTATAATTAAGAAACCTCAACAGAATGCAGAAAGCACTGGACGGCCGTTTCGTCTTATATTTTATGACTCATCAGCAGTGCGCAGAACATTAGAAGCCGGTTCAAACAATAATATACAAGTGATAGAAATTGGGAGGATTTGAGATAATTATAATTAAGTAATTCATCGAGTTTAACTATCACTTGTGTATCCTTGCTTGAACCGGCTTCTAATGCTCCAGACTGAGCGGCTTGGGGATAGTAGTCGTGGCTCGTGGGGGGCATAGTCCTATGGGTAATAGATAAACTCGGATGTGTTCCACCAGGGAATATGTGATCGAGCAGCGCTATATCGATTGGTATGACGTTTGCCTGATTACGGGTTTCAATTCTCGGTAGTGGATGCGCACTGCTGGTGAGTCCCAAAATATAGGACGAAACGGCCGTCCAGTGCTTTCTGCATTTTGTTGCGGTTTCTTCTAGACTCGATGAATTACTTAATATTATATATATATATATATATATATATATATATATATAGTGTGTGTGTGTGTGTGTGTGTGTGTATGTATCGTATGTCAGAGTAAAATTCCATACAATTTTTCGTGAGTAGTTTGATACGTTTTTTTTTTAAAACTACATTTAAAATATCTTGTCCTGTTTTAAATCATTTAGAAGGTAGAAAATATTAAAAAATGTAAAAATTTAATTCGAGATTTCTAAGTGTCGACAATAATAATTTTGAATATCAACTTTTGAACTTCGCATAATCAATCACAACCATTATTTCTAGTGTAAATTCCGTATTTGTTAAATTTTTTTCTTTCTCGTTTTGGGAACTGATATTATGAAAGTTTGTTTTCGTTGAGTTCAAACGTTTATTTGTTAAAGGAATAAGGTTTCGTTTTCACTAATTCAACTAGAGCAATTGTCAGCTGCTTTTTATTTTAAATATTTTGTTTTTGGTTTAACGGTTCTAAGAATGATTTCAATCACCTCCGTATTTTTATACACTTTTTGAATTTACGCCAATTTTTCTTGAATTTCAGTATTTATTGTATGTTTTTGCTATTTGAAAAATTATTTGTTTATTCTCATTTTCAAAGATTCTTTTTATATCTATTAAATTTGATTCTTTCTTTCTTTCTTTCTTTCTTTCTTTCTTTCTTTTTCATTTTTTTTTTTATCTCTAGTTTCATAATCGTCCTTTCTATTTCATTTCATTCATTTTTTTTACGGTCTTCTGTCTTTCCTCTGCATTTTCTTTTTTCCTTCATTCTTTTCCATTGTCTTTCATTCTACTTTCCTGTCTGAAAGCATCATACCATTGTCAATTTCCAAGCTGATAACTAATACGCATGCGCGCTCACACACACACACACGCATATATATATATATATATATATATATATATGACCTGACGATTGCGTCTAGCATGAAACAGACTGTCTGTTGACTTCTATGTTCACTTTTATATTTACACAGGCTCTATCCCTGATATTGAGCACTTTATCCCATAAATATACTACACTTTAAGACTATATTTCTTCATATATATATATATATATATTATATATTTTTATATTTACACACGCTCTAACTCTGATAGTGAGCACTTTATCCCATAAATATAGCACACCTTAAGACTATATTTCTTTATTTATATATATATATATATATATATATATATAATCAGAATTATCCTGATGATACGGTAGGGTTCTGGCTCTTTACTTATTCTAATTTTGCTCTACTTAGTGTATTGAGCACTTTTTTTAGCTTAGGCAATATTGTCGGTGATTTTTTGTTAAAAATTAGCTAAACATTGCGTTGCTGCTTGATTATTTTCAAGCAGTACGGATGTTATTAGTCTTTTCTCTTTTTATTGAATTTTTTCACAAATATCAGTTTGTGTAATATTTTCTTTATTCACAAATTGCATCATCTGGGTTTTCTTTTTACACCGCCAGAGTTACATTATATGTATAAAATAAAAAATTCTCTATCTATATATATATATATATATATATATATATATATATATATATATATATATATATATTATGGACAAAGTCCGACAATTATTTTAAGACATTTTTATATGTGTGACGACATTTGTTTACATTTGATACGCCATGAGCAGATATGAACGTGAGAGATTCATAGAAGATAGAAGTTCAAATACAGTAAATTCGACCTTACTAACCGAACGCTCCTCTGTGGCCAAATCGGTTAAAGGCACGACAAACTGAATGACGGTTCCGTATAGGATTCATGTTCGAATCCTGTTGAGGACGAATATTTTCTGTGAAATTCAAATTAAATGTTGTTTAATACTGTTTATTATAAACAGAGCATTTACTTAAATATTTGTATGTATATAAAGAATGTACAAACATAAAATGTCTTAATAAAATATATATATATATATATATATATATATATATATGTGTGTGTGTGTGTTTTGTATATATGATTAAGTAGATTATACGAAGAAAAAAAAACGTATGTATCAACTTCATCCAAAAACCGTTGCCTTTTTTCAGACTACGCTGATGCAGTTGAATATTAGATACAAAAGAAATAATAGAAAATGGTGAAAATACAGAAAAATTTAAACGAAGAATCAAGACAAATTGTAGAAAGAGAAATCATAATGCTTGGAAGAATTTAACGCAAAATGAAGCAATAAATGACTAAAATATATGTAATAAAATAAATAAGAAAATATTTTAAATAAAAAAAAAATATAAGGAAATAATTTAGGTGGCCAAAACAAATAAACGAAATCATCCTTCAATAGTAATCGAGTCTGGTCGCCATGTTCAGTTACATGTTTCACGCGTTCCATTTGAAAAATGGCAAGTCAAAATAAAGACAGGAAGAAATTGGTCGAACGTAAACACAAATGCGTGTATATGAAGGAATTTTCATTCGACATTCTCAATCTCAGACGCACGCTGAATACGCCTGCACAGTAATATGACAAGGAACAGATTCTATCCAAATTTACTTGGCGTTGAAATTCAAGAAGAAAGGACGCCGAATACATACTGGAAACTATTAGTCATTATTCTTAAAATTGAATACCCATCGTAATATATATATATATATATATATATATATATATATATATATATATATATATGCATGAATTTTGGTCGCTATATGTGCGTTCGTTCTTGAATCAAATATCCCAATTTATATATATATATATATATATATATATATATATATATATGTGTATGTGTGTGTGTGTGTGTGTGTGTGTGTGTGTGTGTGTGTGTGTTGCTACTCAATACGTACTGTGAAAACATTTGATGCTAATTCATTGTGATGGAACTGCTTACCAATTTAGATTTCAGAATTTAGCTAGCGTTATTAAATTATTACATTGAAAAAGAACCAGGCAATCTCACGCAATGTGTGGAAGCACACAAATTCATGAAAGTAGACTCTTGTCAGTTTGGTTCCAGGTTTGGAAGCAAAAGTGAAGACCAAGTCTGAATATAATAAATATGGTGCTCCGAGCGAAAAGCAGTAAAATACCTTTTTGTATCTAATATACATGATTAAATATTATGCGAGTGTCCGCGCGTAATTCTAAAACATTATTTAAATGAGTATATATGAATTAAATATGTTTAACAATAGTTTCCTGTCCGTCATCAAATATTACAGTAAATTTTGACATTGAAAAATACGTTTTTCTCAATGTATTAGGTTGGTGCAAAAATAATGACGTAATAATGTCGTTTTTTTGAGGTTAAAAAATACGTCACAAAACGAAATTATTACATCATTATTTTTGCACCAACCTAATAGTTATTCGTGTCCCCAATCGAACGGTTAGTAGCCGAAAGTATTTAGTTTAAAGTAGAATCCCACGATTTACGCCTTACAGGAAGAATCCAACTTTCCCTTATACTTCAAACAAACTGTGACCGTGTATGGTTAGGGGAATCTCTATTCCTCATCGTTAGCCTTAAGGTATCTTTTCTATTGCTACACACACAGTTTCGTGGTTTCTTTCTTCCATATCGTCTCTGATTCTGGAAGATGTTTTGTCTGGGGAATGGTTCCCAGAAAATCTAATTGTAAAGGCCCATTAAAACGTTGTTTTCTTATTTATTTCTAACAGCATATCCCTTATATTCTACCCAACTCCGGGACTTTTGCATAATGGAGATAATTACTTCGTGTATTTAGTTTTAAAGGATTATTTTTCGTTTCTTTCTCATCTTTTGTGATTTTTATAAATAATTGATTAATCTCTTCATGATAGTTCTAATTAATTTTCTACTAAAGTAAAGCCATGCCACTGAAAATGATAAACATTTTAATGATCTTCTGACCATCTGTTATTGTTCCGTTAGAAATTCAGAGACGATATTCAAGGACGATATGGAAGGAAGAAACCATGAAATTGTGTGTAGCAACAGAAAAAATAACTTAAGGCTAACGATGAGGAAGAGAGATTCCCTTAACCAAAACAATGTCACAGTTTGTTTGAAGTATAGTTTATTTCTGAAATATATATATATATATATATATATATATATATATATATATATATATATATATATATATATGATAGCGACGACGGCCACATGTTCTGCAAAAGAAAGAAAAGAAAAGTAGAATGTGCGTTTATATTGCCCCGTGAATTGACGCATCAGCAGTTAACAAGA
>CAHIKZ030000913.1:620000-730000 GCA_903632075.3 Acanthosepion pharaonis | reverse complement strand
TATAAATGATCATTTCTATTCGACAAAGTAAGGTTATAGTTAAAGAATAGAAGAGAAAAAATATATTTAACATTCCCCAGGAAGATATGACGATTCAGGGACTCCAAAATCTTCGTAATAATACCTTCTATCTATGTTAGTTAGGATTATTAACAAGAACGACATAACATAGATGTATATTTGAATCACTATAAAGGTATATACCAACCGTTAAGAAAAAAGAAACGTTTTCCCAAATTAGATATATTTTTCTTAAGCATAAGTCAGTAAAATCTATTCTCTATCTGCCGCATATTATGTAGCATCTGTTGAAACTAAAGATTTCTTTCTATTTACACGTAAGTAACAAACAAGAAAGTAACTTAACCGTAATAGAAATGTAATATGATCCAAACTACCATATAAGAAATGTTTAACCAAATGTCTCCCACAGTCAAATTGTATATCCAATGGACATATTCTTTTAAAATAAAGTTATAGGTGCAACGAAAACATACCCCACCCCCAAAAAAATGTTCCACCGTAAACAATCATCTGTATCGGAATAAAATGGAGAAATTCCCTATTAAAAGCTATTTACAATATAACGTAATGTGTGATACTATGTAAAAATAATAATAAAGAAACAGAAACATGTATTGGAATAACAGAAGGTTCCTGGAAATAGAGATGTTACTCAGCCAAAACATTTTTAAGAAAAGAAGATATTTAAACAACATTAACCGTCTCAGAAGCGCAAATGAAAATATCAGCAAAAAACATTGAGAATATGGCATCCATCATCAGTTTACGACACAACTTCAAACGTAAGTAAATTTTGCTTTGAGGAGAAAATACCGAAAACTATCTTTCCAGAACAAGATAAACTCATAAAAAAGTTCGGAGCGCATGTCCAAATGCGGGCACGAAAACAAAATCCTTCTATGCTACCCGCAAAAATTTCATGGCCAAAAAGCTTGAATAAATACCAAAGATTGAATAAAATATTTCTTCGGAATACCAAAACATAATCTCAAAACAATAAATATACGAATGAATCTTTACAAACAAATGCATTCAAGGAAAATATTTCTGGGAGTGGTAAACAAGGAAATCTAAACCCAGCATTTTGTAGATTACCCTGCGACATCGATTCTGTGTTTGCAGAAAACGTAAATTTTAGAAAATAAAAACGCCTTGCCTAGGAGGAGTGTGAAATGTGCATCGTGCCCATAATAAATAGTGCATACATAGAGCACCAAAAACGTTTGAAATAAGGGTCACATCAGGTAATTTGTGTGAAGTAGATATGCATTAGTTACTATTATTATTATTATTAATAATAATAATAGTAATAATAGTAATAATAATAATAATAATAATAATAATCTTGTGTCAGGTTGTACGGTATTGGCACCCACTGAATATAAAACCCGACATGACAGAGTGGGCCAATATCTGCACTGGAAAATCTGCAACTTCTATGGGAAGGAAACTGAAAGAAACTGGTATGAACACCACCCATCCCGGTTTCGGAGATAGGACCTGTTACAATTCTATGGGACTACACAATACACACTGACAGAACAATCAAAGCCAACCGCCCAGACATTGTTATTAAAGACCACAAACAAAAAAAAAGTGCCTTCTTATTGATATGGCAGTCCCTGCTGTCTGCAATGTATCCTTGAAATAGAAATCTCGAAAATGTGGCATATGGGAACATCAACAATCCCTGTTGTAGTTGGAGCCCTAGGACTGGTTGGAAAAGATTGCAGTAGACTAATTGAAGGGATTCCTGGAAGTCAATGCCTCAAGGAGATACAAAAAATTGTTCAGACAAGTACAGCCTACACTTTACGAAGGGCTTTATCTATGTATTTTTTTTTTGTCTATGGAAAGCGTCATGATGCCATTTCTAACCTTAGGTCCCTGGGCGAGTCCCGGAAAGAAATGTGTAAATGCCAGAAATCAAAGAAAATAATAATAATAATAATAATAATAATAATAATAATGATAACAGTGAAGAGAAGAGCGCGATTTAAGAAAAGATAAAGAAAAGAAAACACACCGTCGTTGACAATATTAAACAATATTTCAACAGAATGTCTGTCTTCAGCAATTTAAAAAATTTTCAAATATAAAAGTATAAAAATCTACAAAAAATTATAAGTCTTCTTACAAACTTTGCTTGTCTACGATTTAATACTGATTAAATACAGTAATTGTGGCACAATACCGAAAAAAAGAGGCATATGTGTCAAGGGTGGTCGACACGATCTTATACCTAACTAATCAGATTCACGACCCATCTATTCGTTACAATTTACTCATTCACCATAAGAATCTATCGGTCGCCATTCTCTCCTACATACAATAAAATACTTCACATATATAGGGTCCCTATTGAAAACACACACCACGAATTAAAATGACAGTATTTATAATTGTATAAAAATTCTATCAATGTTATGAAATGATGTGGGATGATGACCCCGAAAACAAAAACATAGATGTTAGTCCAACCCGACGACCCCTCAAAAATATGAGCTGTCGCTGTATTCTCTCTTCTGAGAAAATCAAGCGGTTCTCTCTATAAGGGAGGGAGAAGGATAAAAAAAAATATGGGCATTAGAAAATTAAAAAAAAACTGACCCAGTTGGGAAGCTCGACTTGGATCGTAGGGAGAAGACGGCCACAGACCGAGAACAACACTTACTCACATTAACAAATTACACAAGAAGAGTCTATATTTACCAGAGGAGGGTTGCATAGGCAACCTCCCCGTTGGGAATTAGGGGTCTTAAAAAAGAAAATAAAGTCTATCCCCATTTACGCGAACCAGGCTCGCCTTAGTTACCCACCTTTCGTTGAAATCTGTCAATAACAACCGATTTCTATCAGTTCTAATCTTCATCTTGAGCTGATGCTCAAAGAATCTAATCAGATTCTGATAAGAATAGCGATTACATCGCAAGATTTCTTCCATCCATGTCATCCAAATCATCTAACTAACAGTGGCCAGCAAGGTCAGAAACACGATCCGTTTCACCACAGAATACGGGGACGACACGTTGTCAAACGCGTATGCGCGATCAATGAACATTTCTGAAGCGATACAAACCGTCAATCGGCCGACATAATCCCAGAGCGTGAGCACCGGAGGACAATGGTAGAAGGCGTGCAATGTTGTTTCCTCTAAGCCAAGATCACACCGACTGATGACAGGCTACGTCATTGAAAAGTAGCCTATTCTGAACTCATCGCCAGGTAAGCGAAAATTTGCTTAAATAATCCGCCGCCGGCGCCCAAGACCAGAAATAGCGCAACTTAAACCCACATACTCCCCTACAAGATCGAATCCTCTGTCAACGCGTGGCGTAGAATAGCCAACCTCGAGGCGTGTCGGGGATTTGCCAAGTGAACATTCCCAGCTCCTCATGATACGGACTTTGGGCACAGGTATCTATGTCGACGTAATGCTTGCTACTACACCAGAAGAAGTAGGAGAGCAAGTACAGCCAGTGGGTAAAGGAGGAGGAGAAATTAGTAAGTGGTACACGCATCAACCGTACCTTTCAAGGACAACCGCCAAACATGAATTTTCAATGAAGACACGTATGATGCGTGAGAATATAATGACATCAACGGAGCTTGCAAACATAATATTACAAACTACTGTAATTTTGACAAACATCTTAATGTGCACGTTCTGAAAACAATAACTAGAACCTACCGAGCAGTCGACCCGTAAAACGCATGAGAATGCTTTTGTGAACATTTACTAACATCCCAGGTCGGTGGAATAATCAGAATTACAGGAGACTTACATAAGATTATAAGCTGTTTGATTAATTCCTTTTCGTAACTAATCAACTAAAGGGAAAATTCATGATGAAAGATGGCGGCGTTTCATTATTTTTGATGTGTTCATTATCAGTAAAGCCGTTTCTCATTACAAGTCAATCAACGTTTGTACAAAGATTTACACATTTTTTTTTGTAGATTCATATAATTTTATACATGAAGAAACTGTTTAAATATAACTTGAAGAAGATGTACATTGTGTTAAAATATTATTTAACATTGGTAAACACTGTGTTTTTTCTTTTCTTTATTTTTTTTCTTAAATAGCGCTCTTCTCCTAAGTGTTGAAAAATACTGGAAGGAATATGTCAATCATTTTGTTTGTTAATCAGAATTGGATTGAGATCATGGTGAACATAATATTACACTGAATAAGAATTTAGGATATATACTTCTTGAGGAAAAACGAGCCCATTGTTTTTTTTTTAAAGAGGTTACTAATATAAATTTCGTCTATTGTGTCATCTTGTTCAAAAATGGTTTGCCAACCATTTTAATTTCACTTGACGCCAGCATAAATCGAAACCTTCGACCAAACACCGTTGTTCTTTACAATTATGAATCTAAAAGTGAAAAATCTGCGTTCCTTTCCATCAAGCAACTGCAGAGTTTTCGCGCTAAAATAACAATTTACCCGATTTTCTTCCATAACCGCAGTAGCCAAAAGACCGTCCCTGATGGTGTTTTGTGCCGTACGGTGGCCGTTCATAACTAAATATAACTCAAGACCTCAATGTTAAAATAAAACAGTATTTAATTACAACTGCAAATATTTAACAAGAACAAAGAAGTAAAAGTGAACCAAAAATAATTAATCATTTCAGTGAATACCTTGTTAGTAGAGGGGCTCTACTTAACATCCGGTAAATGATAAATCAAAACCCAAATCGTCGACGCACAGTAACTCACACTAATTCGACTGGATAGTTCCACCAGCATATTTAGTTAATAGTTATTCTAGTCAGTAGCCTGACACTGCTATTTAAACACCTGGCGGAAAAAATATATTCATAAGTCCAGATTGTCACGTTCGAACCTCGGTGTCAGTAGGTACGCATTTTCTTGGTATATAACAGTTTTACATCAACCCGTCCCATGTGTACATTGCGGCCAGATGTTTCGATGCATGAAAAGTTTAAATAAATAGGGGAAATAAATTAGTGTTTGTTATGAATGCTGTTAACCATGATTACCGTTCTAAATTGGTCACCGTCAATACGGAAATTGAAACAAGATTAAATGAACTCACAGAGGTTTGTTCGTCTGAGTCCCGTTTCACTCATGTAATTGTCTATGAAACTCCGAGAAAGAGGAAATTTCATTTTTAAGTTCAAAGAAAGAGAAGAAGCTAAGAAAATTGTGTTATCCATTTTATTGCTACTATCGGAGAAGAACGTTGGCTGCAATCTTTCAATTTGAAAAATCGCGGAGAAAACTTATTTAGTTTCTTGATAAATGTTATGCGACCGACTTGTGGACACTGGTCTTACCAATACTGATATCCTTACATATTGTTAGCTGATACCTTGGTAAAAGTATTATTATTATTATTATTATTATTATTATTATTATTCTTCCCCAGCTATGAGTAAATAGTTGGATGGCAACCTGCCTACCGCAGAGAAAATGGCGACCTACTGCGGAAAAAAAAATCTGCCTCGTCAGTCATGTATCAAAAGATACCTAATCGCCCAAGCGTGCATCACGCATGGCACATGGCTGACTGATATATTTGTGATAGTTTAAACATACCTGTATCTCACAAACTCACTCTGCAAAAACATCACTCTACTTACCACAAGCTGACACATCTGCAACTATAAAACATGTTCACATATCAAAACCTTAAGTCGGCCCATTTGATTATGGTCTTTTTGTCATAGCATATGCTTTCGAATTAGTCTTAGGAAATTCTCCAAAAAAGTTTTTGTTTCACGAATTCGAAAATCCATTCAATTTTATCTTGAAAATAGTAGATTTCTTTCCTTCCCGAAAACAAAAATTCACCAAATACCAACATCGTTACAACTAAATCCTTACCACTTACTCGAAAATGGGTCACGCCTAAAAGACCTGTTAAATATTCTCATAAGTTATATCTGAAACCGCCAAAACAAATTCTGATCTGAAACAAGTTCTATTTGATCAGTGAAGAATATGAAAGTTCACGAAGCTCAACAAACACCGAAAAATATAAAATTCCACTACCAATATTCCCTCAAAAATTTTGACAACGCTAAATAATAAAGCTGTAATAAATAAATCAAATTTAAAGATTTTCTCCACCTTGTTATTTGATGATGATAATAATGATAATAATAAACAGCATGGCTGATATGTTGATCATCTAATATTTTTCAACAGAGAAAAGCGCGGTTTAAGAAAACCAAAAGAAATGTCAATCTTCTTCAAGTTATATTTAAACAATTTTTTCATCTATAAAAATATATCCAACAATAACCCATATTCTTACATTTTGTCCTCCTACATTGAGTTCTCTGACAATAACATACCAGATATTCTGTTGCGATATAACTAATGTCGTAGACAATTAATTTTGCAATGACTTTTATAGTAACATTATTATAACAGTAACTTTGTGCTTGATTAAGACTAGTTTGTTAAATGGTATTGGGTTGGTGCATAATTATCAGGCGTTTTTAAAACAATATTTATTATGAAAAAGAAACAACAATTCAACAATAAAGTAAAAAGTTTCTAATTTCACTATGCTGAATACACCGTTCATGATTGTCAAAGAGTCGAAATTTCACTGTAAGTCACACAGAAGAAAATATTTATTCATATGAAGTACAACTCCAGAACAGAAGAAATTATCAACTTCTGCAAAACACAATATTAAAAAAATATATAGCACAGACTCTTAAAGACTTAATAAAAAGAATATAGATATGTTTTAATTGAACGACCATCGATTTACTGATATTTTCAATAAGTTACAAGAACTATAAAGACATCTGTAAGTCTGATTATTGACACTGGGGATCTATCAAACCATCCACAAATCGATATTAATACCAAATATCTTCTATAGAATATTTTTTATGAAAAGTGCTTGGTCACATTGCTATCAATTTCACCAGCATCAACTAAAGTCTATAATTGTCAAAAGATTTTTATAGCTTTTACATGTGTGTCGCCAACGTAAAAGAGCGGATGTGTTGGAAAACAACCGTAATATTTTTTTAACAGCTACATCAACTTATTGCTGGTCGTTTGCATGCGAAACGCAAAACTGATCTCTTCTTCCGGGCTTGTTATATTCTGATATATCAGAAATTTAAAGAGTCCACCGATAAAAGAGTACATCAACGTCCTTTTCATCGACATGTTAATTCACTTCGCAACTATAACATCCAGAACTTTCATATTAGGCTATGAAGAATAGAACACATTCGAACATTTGGCAAAATATAGTTTTGAAATAGGGGAGGACTATTTAGGGAATTTAAACCGTGGATAACGCCAATATATTCATTAGATAGTGTAGCGTTGCAGCTTAGACTAGACACCTGGTTTATTTATCCGGTTATCCCACTGTAAAGGAGATGTGACACGAGGTTGAGTTTAATGTGGGGAACCCGAGTGCGTACACCCGAGACAAAAAAATTACTCGAGCACCTGCAACCGTCGGTTGCGCTGACATCTATGGCGACCACCGATCTCTCTCTCCCTCCCTCCCCCTTCTCTATTTCCATGGGAGGATATAGTCTTGGGCAGCTCTTCTTCAGGGCAGGGCAGTTTTATTTTCCCGAGTTGCGCCTCTGTCCTCTGACGGAACTGCAACTGAGTCGCACTCTGCACAAAGACAGAGATGCAGCTGAGAGATAATAAAAACTACCCGCCCAACAGGATAACTAATGTGGCAGACACCAGGTTCGTTCTAAAGATGGAATTTCTTCCAATCAAAATCTTGTTAAATTAAATTAATTTGGCCAGATCATCACACACGAAATAAAATCATGAGCCGCTTGCAGTAGTAAACAAATTTTATTCGATTGTAACCTGTAGACGAGCAAGTGAGTGATGACGCGAGCTCAAGAGAAATAAACAGTCGAGTTGTCGTCTTCATTTAGACGAAGCGGTCTCTTACTCCTGTCTGGGTTACTGTTTTTGGCCGTCAGCAACCACTGTCTTATAGATAACAGTGTTATTTGTCTTGTTATCTTTGTCATAAAAAAAATACATCATCAAGAATCTGAGGTCTTGTTCCAATCAGTAACATTCCTTGTCAGGGTCATCCGATATGGTTCTTATGATGTCTACTTCACTCAGCTGATAATTGCCTGAAACAATTTCTGTAACATCTCTTAAACGTTCTCATTTAACATGATATCGGCTGACACTGATATCGCTACAGTGGTATTCTTCACAATCATAAGTGCACCAGGTTATAAAATTCACTTCTTATTTTGTTACGAAATGTAGCAGCGACAACATGAATCTTGTTACCGCTAGGGAAAATCTATTTTCCCTCGGGCGACCACCTGCTAAATTTTAATTCTCTCTTTCTTTCTCTCTCTCTATCTTTCTGTTTGTCTGTCTGTCTCTCTCCCTTTCACAAACACACACACACACACACACACACACACATATATATATATATACACACGTACACAGGTAAACCTTCTAACAACAAAGCCTTGAATGTAATTTTCTTTCTTTTCGGATATCTGTATTCACAGAACTGTAGACTTTATATTTTGTATTGTTATTCTTTATATAAAAAAAATATAAATATTTTTATATGTAATTTACAATCGCCTGTTGAGATGCGATTGCAATTTTGTGGAGATTTTGACATGTTTTTGATATAATATCCTAAAATAAATAAAAAAAATGTAAAATGTCTTCACCCGCTGAAATTTATTTATTCTGAAATTACTGAATTCTATCTCTCGTAAAGTTCTCAAAAACAACCTCGGCCATTACAGCCTGTGGTTCAAAACCTTGAAAAATATAATCAATTTAAAATACAAGGCAACTCAAGTTAAAATATAAAGCAAGAGATTTAAAAAGTAAACTGTTAAATTCCATGGTCCAATAGACTAGTGGGTTAAATTTTTGGTTAGTGAATTTGGTAACGGTAAGTAGAAGTTCAATTCTTGGGCCAGGTTCTGTGCAACTGGACTCAATGGAAACCGAGCCAGTAATAAATGAATGTTACTAAATATAAGAACTAGAATAGATTTTCCTAGATAACTGACTGTGAAATAAGAACAGTCTACCCACTTAGATTAAATAAATGGTTCGGTCAAAAGTTTCTTTAGGTTACTGTTGTAGCTGAGAGAGGGTTACTGAATGAGGAATAATCAAAACTGAGGTTGGAAATGAAATGCTAATCTTTATAACAGCAACAAAATACAATACTCGCCAACCGCATGAAGTAGGTAAACCACTGCTAGTGGTGCACTACATAGACAGCATATTACCCCCACTTACAATAGTGTCCAACGTATTTATGAGGATTGCGACATACCCATTAGTGTTCATAGATACGGTGTTTAACAGCTACCTGGATCGACATACTCCTAATGACGGATGGAGTGACGAACGGTCAAAATCTTTTGGCAACGATAAAAAAAAGATGAGGACTACATATAAATAGTGTAAATGAGGTTATTCTTAAATGTAACAAACAAATTTAGTAAAATACATGTCAATAAGAAAGTGGAAGAAACAAATACCAAAAATAAATGAAAGGAAATGAGACATATAGAGACCAAGTTGAAAATGAAAGCAAGGAAATTTATTATTAAAATTTGAAGTCCAACGAAAAGGCCAAAGAAGAAAGCATGGGACAGCAACTTTTTAAGCATACTTCCCCACCACAGATATTTGACGCGTATATAGATATAATTCGCTCATGTTACCATATTTTTTTAATGTATACCAGTTGCATAATATCGTTCGTACATTATTTACAGTTTCGGACTATTGTCCTCATTTTTGTCGCCATATTTATTACAACGTTTCGGCCGTTGTGCGCTCCGGCCGTCTTCAGTTGGTTGGAAAGTCGAACTGAACCATTTATTTCACTCACTGTTCAAGATTGTTCTAGTTCTCTCCTGTTAATTCCTCTTTCCAAGTTCTCCACTGCCTTAACCGGGTATTGAACTCACACGCTTTGTGTCCTGTCACTGGATTTAACTAACGACTTTATCCACTGTGCCATGTGTTTTTGAGGAAAACTGTGAATGAATTTCAGGGTATTATAAATCTTTATATATATAGTATCTTTAGTAATCATTTTTTTTACCAGTGCTCATATTTCAATTTTATAATACCCAGAAATTCACGCACAGATGTCCTCAAGGACACATAAAGGCGTTAGTTAAAACCAGTGACAGGACACAAAGAGTGTGAGTTCAATACCCGGTTAAGGCAGTGGATAACTTGGAGAGAGGAATCAACAGAAGATAACTGATACATGACATCCATTAGACATGGCACGTAGAACTAGAACAGTCTAGAACAGTGAGCAAAATAAAGGGTTCAGTTCGACATTCCAAGTACGTGAAGACGGCCGGAGCATACAACGGCCGAAACGTTGTAAATAATATGGCAACAAAGATGAGGAAAATAGACAGAATGATGTAAATAGCGTACATAATACCTCATCTCAGAAATATAGACAGATACTGAAAGGCCGAAACATTGTAATAAATATGGCGACAAAGATGAGGACAATAGTCCGAATAATGTAAATAGCGTACATAATACCTCATCTTAGAAATATAGACAGATACTGAAAGTCCGAAACTTTGTAATAAATATGGCGACAAAGATGAGGACAATAGTCCGAATAATGTAAATAGCGTACATAATACCTCATCTCAGAAATATAAATATATATCCTTCGTACAGTTCGAATACAAAACCAGATTCATCAGCAGTTTCACAATGTGTATTTTCGTCCACAACTGTTTTTCTCAGTGCTACTTTGAGAGATGTTACATTATAATGGCACGATATAATTTGATGCCATCGAAAGCAACCACATTATTTGATTTGACATTATTCATTCCAGTTAATCCAGAAACAATATTTTAAAGATATAACAGAGAGAGGGATAAAAGCATGATCGAAACGGAAAAGCACAAAAATAAAAATAACATTTGAACATTCATATCCAATTAATTGATGGATGAATGATTATAACACATAACAAACAATACTAGGATTGTTTTCTTTTTACGGCTTATCAAAATTCTGTGGGTAATTTAAGCTGAAACATATTATGGTGATTTTCTAAGCGCAGCTTAGATATGACACAAGGCCGAAAGTATAGGGTACCCAGTAAGGATCGAACTCACTCGTCAGCCGTAATTGTTTACGTGACACGAACTTCCTGAGCACGTCGAAGTGCCTGAGACGAAATTTGAATATATCGATAAATTTTCAAAATGCAAGTCTTAATGTTTAGCCAATAGCAGAGGGGTAGTTTGTGTCATACCTTTTCAAAGGACATTTGTATTTGAATGTAAAAAACCCAACAGTAATTTGAACTGCGAAATTTCATTCAGTAGCCGCTATTCCTTACAGGGTTTGTATATCCACAAACTGCTTAGATGTGCGTGAAATACACTGGTAAAAAACAAAAAAAATATGACGGATTTAGTTCTATAGTCACAAGGTTACCACAAATTTCATGGTTTGTGAACAGCATGTTAAAATTGAATATTGAATGTCCCTGAATTCGGGACACGGTATTTACCAGAGACCCGAGCCCACTGGGTTAGGTTGTGACACAACGTCGCTTATCTAACGTGGGGAACCCGAGCGCGAACATCCAGGCTCTCTGAATTCGACATGAAAAGGAAAACTCCGAATTCAAAATCAGCCGGTTCACGTACGATCACCGAATTGTAGCAACGTCTGCAATAGCAGGTATTTAAACTTAGATGGGCGGGAGTTGTAATGGATAATGGCTCTAAATTTGAAATCGGAGTACAGAGTTCCAATTATATATATGAAGAAAATATCTGGAAAAACAAACAAAAATCCTTAGAATGTGATTATGTTATTTTAATATGAATGAAATGTCGACGTCTGACGTTTCGGTTTAATAACCTTCTTCAGGACAATATTCATTAAAAATACAATTAACATAATCAGTATAACTTGACGAAAACGATGGACATAAAAACAAGTCTTATCCAAAACAGATGAATGAACATTTTAAATGATCAGCTTTCCGTTTGAGCGTGGTCACGTTGTCGTCAAATGGGCGACGCTTTCAAAACGTATTCTTAAAATTTTTATAAATTTTTCTGTCGGATTTATATCCATTTATATTTGCTTATCATACTGTCGACTGGAAATACAAACCTGAATCCATTTTATTACATGGATGACTGCATGCTTATCCGAAGATACAAGAATCTACTAGTCTCCGCGTATTCCTACAAGAACAGAAAAGATTTTCTAACGAACTTTATATATGAAAAATCTTTCCATCGGAATCAAATTTTATAAAAATTTTAAGAATACGTCCAAGTTGGTGATTTTTGTTTTATTTTTACAATAATGTCCCCACCCCCGTGCAAATCCCAAGCACCATTCTGTTGTATGGGATTACAGATTAAGAGGTTATTATACAGAAGTTATGAGGATATGTGGGGAAGATAAAAGGTTGATCCGAGACTTGAACAGATTAAGATATTTAGTGATCGTGGAAATATATAATTGGTAGTATAGCTGGCCACTCGTATTCGAGAATACCCGTCTACTAGTGCGGCTAGCCAATCTCGATTGCTCAGGCGCATTTGTGTTTATTCAACACTCACCTGTGGCTTATAGTGCAACTATGCAACTCAGTTACAGTTTCTGGGAAAGAGCGTGTTATCTAGCGTGATCAACAATTTCAACAAGGCCAGCACGCTCAGTCCCTCGCGCACGATGACTTGTGACTTCGTGCTAGCACAGCTATCGAGGTTTTCGTCTACCCAATTTCACTTTGAAAAGTGCCATACCATATCAAGTAAAAAATAATATAATTTTTACTTGTCTACCCCATTTCAGTGATATGGTATGGCACTTTCCAAAATATCGCACGCTGGGTTCGATGACATCAGGAAGTATCCTTAGAGAAAATCAGGATGATTTGTCAGGACGGAGACTTCCTGATGTCATAGATGAGATTCGAACCCGGGTCTTATGGTCAGAATGCGAACGTTCTAACCACTCGGCCACGAGTCGACATCTTGGATAGCAGTTTCTACAAAAATACATTTCGTAGGAAGAAGCTGCTCAAGTGGAACATACATCTCATCAATGGAATATGAAGGGAATGAAGGTGGTCCACTACAATGTATGTGCCATTGTCTGTGAAGGCTAGAACTGGCAGAACTAAGGAATGTAATTCGTTTGAACATTTTCCATGGAAATAGCGATAGAGCAGCGAGAGGCTTGTGACGTTTCGTCTGTAGAAAAGGGTGTTCCCTCGACCAATTCAAACAGCATATGCCCGTGAGCATGTTTAGTCTTCAAATTAGAAAACGCCAGCTGTTTTTTTGTTTTTTTTACCCAGCGAGTGATAGTCTCCGCCAGATCTACTTGCCCAAGATATGGCCTAGTAGATCTTGGCTTTCAAACCGGAGATGTATAGAGTAACCAGTCACGTGCTCAGCTGCACTGGCCATGTGATTGATCATTATGGGTAGAATTCGATATAATTGAACATGTACAAAGCGAGACTGACTGGCGGATGAAAGAAGAGAGATCAAAGGAAAGAAAATTACAGCGTCGACGCATTCAGTTCACTAGATTTTTTAATTTCTTTCCGTTAGTTCGCCCGTACACCCTCTAAAATAACCAGGCATTAACCATTCGAAACTAAATTTTGGGGAGAAGGGTACATAAATCAGTGGCTACAGATTACATTAAGTTTTACTAGGTTTAGTAACTTAGTACAATAGATTTTCATTAATACTTTTGGAAAAATTAAAAGTTTTATTATTTAACATACAAAATACTCCTACTATTTTAAAACAATTTAATGTGTAAAATAATAAATACTTATATTAAAAAAATATTTGCATATCTGTTCTTTAAGTTTTTATATACAAGAGACCAGTTTCCAGTTCGCCCTGCATTTGCGAGAACTATAAACAAACCCCAAGGCCAAATGCTTCAAAAAGTTGGAATTCCGCTCCAGAAATAAATATTTACGCATGACCAGTTGTACGTTGCATGCTCAAAAGTAAGAAATCCTAAGAATTTATTCGTCAGTATTAAAAAGGGGAAAAAAGTATATTTCTTAAAATATCGTTTACCATGAAGTCTTATAAAATTAAATTAAATTAAAGAAATTATTAAACAGCGAAGTAGGGCATTATCAATATACTTTTCCAAATAAATCAGTTTATTCAAATTTCATTGATTGGTTTGTGAAACTGATCGAAAAGTATAGTTTGTAAATGTCGACAAAAATGTTAGCGATAACTTGAACAATACAAAATACTACATGGATTTCTACACGCGTCAAAGTGTTACAAAAAATCTAGTATTTCAAATTTCATTTATTTTTCAATACATTTGCTTTACTTTTAATTTGCTCTGGGGAAGGCGTACTTACACAGAACTTTACGGCTCGTGTATGATAAATCTAAAGGTGCCACGTATTGATAGGGAAAATGATTTGCTGTAAATGTGTTAGAAATATCTAACGTGAAGAGTTGTCGATTCTCATTATTTTATTAGCCTTTCTGTCGTATCACTTGCATTTTACCGCAATATTCTGGGATTATTCTACGACTGTGTAGCAAGCAGAATGGATAGAAAATAAAAAATAATAATAATAAGCCTACAACGAGATTTCAGCTTGCATTTCTTATCTTTGGGAGTCTGTCTTTCGTGGCAGAACTGTTAGTGATTCCAACACTAAAACGTTGCATAAAAAGATAAAGAAACATAGCCTATGTAAGCGCCATATATATATATATATATATATATATATATATATATATATATATATATATCGCCATATATATAAATATATATATATATATGTGTGTGTGTGTGAGAGTAAGCGCTGTATATATGTGTGTGTGTTAAAGAAACGTATGTATATATATATATGTGTGTGTGTTTTTCAAAGAAACATGTATGTATATATGTATATGTGTGTGTCTGTAAGAAACATTTATCTATTAATGTGTGTGACTGTGTGTTACCCTTTATATATATATATATATATATATATATATATATATATATATATATATAGGGTGTGTGTGTGTCGAAATAAACAGGTTTGCATATATGTGCGTGTATGTTAAAGAAGCATGTATGCATATGTGTGTTTGTGCATAAGCCTATCTATATGTCCGTGTATTAAAGAAAAATATGTGTATACATGTATGTATATATATATATGTGTGTGTGTTAAAAAAAGAACATGTATGTATACATAGATATGTATATATACATATATATATACATACATGCATATATATATATATATATAATATACATACATACATATGTATATATATATATATATATATATATATACATATATATATATATATATATATATACATGTTTCTTTAACAAAACACACACACTCATATATATATATATATATATATATATATATATATATATATACATATAAGATAAATGGGACGTAGACGAGTGGTTAGAACGTTCGCATTTTGTCCACACACACACACACACACACACACATATACACACACGATAAAAGACAAATAATAAAAAGACAATATGAATAACGACAAAATGAAAACTTACCTTAGCCGACGCGTTTCGTTTATTAGCCATTGAATTTCTCACTTCGTGTCTTCCATAGTTTGCCTGATATTTCAGCTAACCTTATGAATATTTATGAGCGTTCTAAATCTTTTGAAAAAATAAAATAATATTCATGCTTTTGTTTATAAATACGTGTTACAAAATAAAATCCTTGCATTTGCACTGATAAAATACCTCAGAGGATGAAACTATATAGATATAGTAGGCAGAACAATAATAAAAAGAAGCACTAGAAGACGACAAAGTAAAATGGTAATAATAATAATAATAATAATGATAATAATAATAATAATATAATAATAATAAGACGAAGGAAAATATACGAAATAATAATAATAATAATAACAACAACAACAAACAAAACGGCAATTAAAGGCACAGAGAAGAAGATCGTTTTAGGGTATATCGACAAAATTACATAATTTAAAAGAAACCTGAAATAATTCTACAGAAAAAAATGAAAGAAGAACTTATAGAAATCAAAAGGCCAGCATCTATTGAAGAAGATCAACCTTTGGGAGGATATTTGCTGAGATCGAATGGAATATTATTTCAATGCGGACTGGATTAAAAGAGAAAGAAAAATGAAGGATAAAACCGCACAAGATATGAAATATATAACCAAAAATAATGAAAGTTAAAATGAAAATCATCAAGAAATGACCAGGTAACCAAATATAATCTGTTATCAATCCATAAGACCCATGCGCAATATTTATCAATGATAATAAATAATCCCAATAACATTCAAGGAAAACAATCCCTGGCAGCCAATGCCTTAAAGGAATAGACATAATTTTTATTACAGGCACAACTCACACCACACTTGGATGAGCTTTATCAATGTAAAATATATGTTTATAGTTTGTTTTTTTCTAGACAAATGTGCAGTGGAAAATGACATTTCCCAGCTTAGGTCTTTGGATGGGACTCGAAATGAATAGACAGCAAAAATCAAAGACATCGCACAAATTCCGCCGAAGTAATAAATAAGGCAATTTAGAAAACTACAACGGGAGAGTACAACAGAAGAATGTTTTATTCCTACATTTTCATTTCCCCCATTATGGGTATCATTATACTTGTACTGTAGCAACACCGTGCTTCACGGAATGGCTGAAAGGAAAAGGAATGACAAACATGCTTTGTTCTCAGAGATACTTTTATAATACTTATACATACACAAAACTATATATACATATATAAACCTGTATATATATAAATATGTGTCCCACATAGAGAAATTATAACATATACAAAAACAAACCTTATGTAACAAAGGGAAGGTTGCAGTATTTGTCGAAAGGAAACATGGGGATACAGCGGATTTTCTATGAACCTGGTGAGGACTTTAGTTTTTCCTATAAGACATAACGTCGTTGGCTAAGAAACGTCGTTGGCTAGGAACGAAGTTGGCTAGGAACGTCTTTCTTCTGTGAGCCTTAAATCGCAACTCGCCTTCCTCAGTCTATGTCGTGACATCCCTCAGCATCCTTCACGTAATCCATGTGACTATATCAACGAAAGGGGGACAATAACCTTTTGTATTTCTACACCTCTTATTTTGTCATATTTAGCTAATTAAACAAGATCTCGATCACAATTTCGTCCGGGTAAATGGCATTTTATTACAAGATGAAGATAATTAACCCAGACGAACGTGGCTATCACGCCTCATTCGTCTGGGTTAATTATCTTCAAAATACTGGCTTGATAGCTATGTTCTAGTTAACACCTGAGGCTAATATACGGCCGGTTTTCTTTATTCTGTCTCTTGTTCTTACTGAACCAATTTGGAAACAGGGTGGGATACGAATATTTTTGAAGCAAATGAATATCAACATAAAAAAAACTTAGTTGAAATTGATATCACTAAAAGAAATCGTGTTCTATATCGTCAATATAAATTAAGTGAAATTAAAATTTGATGACACATTCATGGCAAAATAAGATTTTATGAAATATATATATATATATATATATGTGTGTGTGTGTGTGTGTGTGTGTCTTGTGGGAAGTGTTTGCAGACTTACGTAGTTGTAGAAAAAAAGAAAACTAATAATATAAATTATAGTTGGTTATATTACATGAAAACGCTACATGCAATCAGATTTTTTAAAATTGGTACGACTCCAAGCAAGGCAGTATAGACACTAACACGCAGGGGTTACATCGTGTGGAGCAATTAGGGACAGAAACATTACTAATTATGAGAAAGAAAAGAACAGGGGAACAGTAAATAGCAATTGAAATTTCATTTAAATCTTTGCAGATTAAAGTTGGTTGGAATGCATTTAGCCGGGAGGTAGTTCCACAAGCAAGAAGTGCAAGAAAAGTAACTGTTAGCATAGAAATTACGGCTACATCTAGCCAGATCAAATGTAAATTGATGTGATATCACCACGCTTAAACCCGTAAAGTCTAGATACCATAGAGAAGAGCTGATCCGAAAAGTTACCATCAATGTATAGGGTGTTTCATTAAGACGGATTATATAAAAGGGTGTTTCATTAAGACGGATCAAAGGCAGCAGTAACAAAATCAGTGTTATTAGTTAAAATTTATTTATTTTTCTATTGGATCATGTTATTAAAGTTATGGCAATTATGGAGGAATATAATATAGCCTAAATATCCGCCAAATCTGAAAGAAAAAAAATAGACATTTAAACTTGATTCACATTTGAAATCGGTACAAGTTAATGGAACACCCTTTATTTATTAAAAAAAAAGGCAACAGAGGAGTATACTTATGGCGATGAGAAAGTGATTGAAGCCAAGCCGCGAGATTAGGACCAATGAAGACAGTTCCTCATTCTTAATATACAATTATCACATGCACAGTTAATAATGCAAACAAAACACAGAATTAGCTTTATATTACATGCAGGTGTCTATGAAATAAAATGTTAATGGCACCATTAATACATCCTGAAATAAAAAAAAAAATACGTCATGAGCTGAAAATTTAAAAACGCATTAAATCTACTTTTATGCGAAATAAATTTTTTATGGTCAGAATGCCTTTCTTGGTAGATTCCAATGTCTCATCAGATCGTTTAGTTGAAAAGAAGTATATTTAGTTTATCTATTAATACTTAGGGTGATAATGAAGTAAAACACAACCTGATAAAGCGATCACCTTAACACTATTTAGGACTTGATAGTGAGCATTTAAGAAGTAATTTTAACCTTATTCTAGTATTTGACATTGTTGTTCAAACACTTTGTTAGGAGGGTGAGGGGGAAGTCATTAAATCACAGGTTCCAACCTATTATTAGTTGGATTGTTCTTAAAATAGTTTATGTATATGATCATCATACAATCAACTCAGCATTTTACAGTTTCCTTTACAAATATTCAACTAGGAAAATGCATTTTAAAAAACCTGATCCTCATTAAAAGTGAGGTCAAGTAAAATGTATTCCCATCCAAAAGAGAATTTCATTAAATAAGATCTCAAAAATTAACTTCATGAAGTAAAAAAAAAAGTTACTCAATATTTGATTAGCAAATAAGTTTAAATTATTCAAAATTCCTTTTACCAAAATACTTATGAAATGATTTAACATTATGCATTTTTCTATGCATATACACCAAATGAAAATAGTGCTTCAATAAAAGTTAAATATAATTTCCTCACACAAAAAAGTCACTGAAAGTCCCATAATATATTAATCCTACTAGATTAATATAAGATTGAGCGATTTCAGTTTATCGAATGTTTTTACTAAAATAGTCCTGAAACAAAGTCGAATAGGTAATACTTGAATAAAAATAGTAAATCAGTAATAAATAAATAAAACAAAATAAAAATACAAACTGATTTCAAATTCAGAGTCTGTCTATATTTCTGACATTAGGTATTATGTACATTATTTACATTATTCAGACTATTGTCCTCATCTTTGTCGACATATTTATCACAACGGTTCGGCCGTTGTACGCCCCGGCCTTCTTCGGGTAGTTGGAATGTCGAACTGAACCCTTTATAGCTGACATCCATCAAACATGGCACGTGGAACTAGAACAGTCTACCCCAGTGAGCGAAATAGAGGGTTCAGTTCGACATTCCGACCACCTGAAGAAGGCCGGAGCGTACAACGGCCGAAACGTTGTAATAAATATGGCGACAAAGATGAGGACAATAGTCCGAATAATGTAAATAATGTGATTTCAAATTGCTTAATATAAAATTGCTTTAACGACGCAGTTAAAGTCGAGTTCAACCTCTTATTCTTTGTCTCGCGAATATAAATTTCGGTCTTGTAAAATAAACTTGTTTCTGTTGATGCTGGTTCATTAATGGTAATTTGACAAATTATGCATTTCCCAAAATGTTTCGTTTTAGATTTTGTAGGATTCTAATATAAAATTACTCACGCTCTCTCTTTCTCTCTCTCTTTCTCTCTCTCTCTCTGTCTCTCTCTCTCTCTCTCACACACACACACACGCACACACACGCCTTCACATACCCACATATGCCGGGTGTAACAGCAAAATTGTTCAAATCGTGTGACATTAGTTACATCTCGCTATTTCAACGGTAAGACGATGAGAATTGGTAGCCAGTCTAGATGCACATTTGAATTCAAGCGGTTATCAAGGGGAGGGGGAGAGCACAAAAAATAATAGCTAGAGAGAAAGCACCTGACGAAGGTGGGAAAATGACTAAAATCGAGATGCAATGATCCATATTTGGATTTTGTTGAGAATCTCGAGATATATTGCAAGAGCACCAGACCAGACATCTATGGAAGTTTCTTTTGCGTCTACCAGAATTTGAATTTTGAAAAGCATTACAAAAGGATGTGTAGTCCAGCGCATTCCTCTCTTCAAGCTGGTGTTTAAAAATTAAAAAAAACAATGTCTGGTTGTCAGTTATAAATTATCAATTAAATATTTTTACTGCGTCTGGGATAATATTCGCGAAAAAAACAATCGGAATCAGTTGATTCTCGACTGTAATGCTGCCCGCGCAGCATAATTAGCTTTATCTGTCAAAATCTGAGTTAAGTGTTGTGGTATACGAGAGAAGATACACTTGATAAAATCTTTTTTATACTCTCAAAAGATCCCATCTCGTCTTTTTTTTTAATGTTAAGTCTTTCGACTTTGAATTCCAAATGAGTGAGAGGGAAACCCATATCGCTTCCTGTAGAAATTCTCCATTCCAACGAACCGACGCAATAATTTATTCTTGATAGATGAATGTCTCTTAGTACTGGGTTGAATACCATCTCTACAAATACTTAATCCTAAAACTTCAATTTTGTGAACACCGAACAGACATTTCGAAATAGAAATTTTCAGGTCTTTCTCATTGAATTTTTTGTAGAACTAATGAGTTCCTTCGTCGTCCGAGAAAATAAGGATGTACTCGATGTATATGAATATGCAATTGAAGTCGAAGAAGTCGTCCATTATTTACTGAAATGTACTTAATACCTTCTGTACTCCGAAATGGAATATAATTGTACCCGAAAGTAATCGTTATTATAAGCATAATAAGGTCTTTAAAGTTATATAAAGTTATGAAAATATGATATAATAATAATAAGTATAAAAAATCGTGTTATTTAATGGCTGTTTTTATACATCGCCAGAGCTGATTGGCATTTGATAAATCATTTTTCTGAAAACATTTCTTAACATGCAGCTTAGATGGTGAATTTATATTAAGCACTAGGTATCGATCTACATTTGTTATTGAATTTAGTTACCTGTAGTCATCTACTGGTCATTATATACCATCCGACTTTAGTACCATGTATAAGACAGAGCTCCATTCCGATTTTGAAGGGGATATTATTCCTGATTTTGGGAGTTTCCTACATTTCTTTTTTGCTATTTGCGTCGAATTTATTGTTGTCATACTTTAAAACATGTTGGAGGTTTTCTGCCATATTTTAAGAAATCCTAACACAGGAGTGGTCTTGTTGGATTTACAATCACAAAGGTTCATATGAACTTGCTTTTGAGATTGTGCAACGCCAAATTTGATATAGCATTTCCGGAACATTCAAACTTCATTCTCTAATGCAAATACTTATTTGGTGGAGATCTGTCTAATTCTCTGAGATGAGGTATTATGATTGCGTACATTATTTAAATTGTTAGGCCTGTTATTTTCATCTTCACTGCCATACTTACAACGTTTTGGCCTCTATATCACTGAGATGAGGTATTATGATTACTTGAACTATTTTCATTATTCGAAGTGTTATCCACATCTTCATTGTCCTATTCACAATGTTTCAGCCATTGTACTCACCGGCCTTCTTCCAATCACCTGAATTTTAAATAATTACACCATTTCATATCAGTAGAAAAATGAGTTACTATTCCGGAGCTTATCATCGTTCATTCTGGCGGAAGGCAAAAATGTAAAATTGAAATTGAAAATGTTTTTTTTTTTTTTTTTTTTTTGACTAGGTATATCATCTCTTTCGCTCGCCACTCTATATATCTATATCTGTGTGTGTGTGTGTGTGTTCGTGTGTGTTTTATTATTCTTTTAGCCCTTTACACGTCTAAAATGATGACTCTCATTTACCATGGTCCTATTATCTCTCAACATATATGAGTAAATGATCTTTGATCACGCTATCCTTAACCATTTTATAACCAATCTGTATATTGCTAAATATATATTGTGCAATCTATCTGTATGGCATGAAATTATTGCACATATACAAGAGAAAATTAACTTTTGTTTGTAAGGCAGTCGTGTGAAAATACGCGCGACATCTAACAGCAGGAAATTCTACTCAGAAATATATATAGAGAATGATTTTTAAATATAAACATAAAGTATCTGCGTCTGTAAATTTGTTTTCTCTCATTTAGTCCTTGTTATGAACAATGTAATTAACTTCCAGATAATAAATCGACTTATCATTTACTATCAACGGATAGATGTATAATTTAAGATATCTATATGTATCAAACGCATAATTGCATAAACATGTTATTATATAAAATAGAGAAATAAACGAGGAGGCAGAGAAAGAAAGAAAGAAAGAAAGAAAGAAAGAAAGAAAGAAAGAAAGAAAGAAAGATAGAGAGGTAGAGAGGTAGAGTGATTGAAGCAGAGGCGGGGGAATAAAATGTGTTAACATATATGTCTACACTCCTCCGTCGCGAACAGATAACCGTACTTATCTTCAGTTTCGCAATTTGACGATCAGCATTTGTTATTGTTCTAATTATTCGGAAAATTGATTCACTTTATTAATGTTTCTTTGTGAATTGTTTTTGAAGGATTGTTGCTTGGTAAACGCGAAAGAATCTTTAAGTGCCTTCGATTCTGTTATTTTTTTTCCGCCGGAAAGAAGAAACGATTCCGTAGAGAATGGTCGTTTAATTTCAAACGAAAATGCACACAAAATTAATTAGTTTCTCAGAGACCCACAACGTCAAGCATGTATACATAGGCGCAAAAACATACACACGTAAACACACACAGAGACACACGCATATATATATATATATATATATATATATATATATATATATATATATATATATATATATGTATGTATGTATGTATGTATGTATGTTAAATCAACCACACATGCAAACCTGAACACAAAGGCATATAGACATGTACATATCACCCCATAATGATATAGTTATGCAAGGAATACAGAATAAGTCTTGCCCGGATAGAGTTCCATATTTTTAAGTACGCCGATGTTTTAACTGCGTCTCTGTATAGTGTAATATTAATCTATCTGTTTGTCTGCTCAGGTAGACACACATATATATATACAAACTACATAATACACACACACCAACACACATACACGCACACACACACACACACACACACACACACACACACACACACACACACACACACACACACACATATATATATATATATATATATATATATATATATATTTAAAGAATTGATGTATTTATTTTTTAAACCGACATTGTTATTACTACAAACTTTATCGTAGTGGATATTTCGTATTTGAATCAGACGCCAAATTACATGTTTTTTAATACACATATTTTAATAAATAAAAGAATTACGAAATGTCAACTATAATAAAGCTTGTCGACATAATATATAATAATAATAATTATTATTATTATGTTTATTATCATTATGTTTATTATTATTAGTAGTAGTAGTATTAGTAGTATTATTATTAAAGAAACGAGTACGATTTGAGATAAAAAAAATGTAGAAAGTTTAGCATACTTTCTTGTCTAGCTTCTCGAAATTACTAAAATTCCCAGATACAAGAAACTTTCCGACTTTTAAAAAGCATGGATATTGTAACGTATGCAAATTACTAAATTCTCGCTCCGCGAAAATGCACAGGATGACAGGAGAGTTCCATCAGATTTCTACTAAGCTGTTTGATTAATTCTTCTTAGTTACTAATCAAATAATGGAACATTCGAAAATGAAAAAGATCACTATCTTATTAAGCTTCACAGTTTCATTCCTTCATGCTGGCTGCGTTTCATTCATTATGACGCATTCATTACAAGACAGCCGTCCTTTTTCAAGGCAAGAGAAATTTGCACAAAACATGTGAATTTTTGTAAATTCTTTTCATATTCCTATACTTGTATAAAATTCTTAAACTTAACTTGAAGAAGACAGAAGACATAATGTCAAAATATTGTCAAACACTGTCTTTTTTTTTCTTAAATCGCGCTCTTCTCTTAACTGGTGAAAGTATTGGAAGAGTTACGTCAGTCATTTTGTATATTATTATTATTATTATTATTATTATTAAGGTTATTTTTCGAGTGTATACGTATTTGATTGGCGATCTTTGTTTTCATATTTTCCTAAACCTTAAAATTTATAACAACCTGCCTACGTTGTGTCTTACGAAGGGGAGGTTCTGCTTCTGTAAGGGCGCGTTTCGTTTTTAGAATTGGTTTTGTGTTTGAAACATACGGGACTCACGAAAGATTACATTTATAGTAATAAAAAGAAAATGTTGGATAAAATCTTCATTCAGATTAATAGATAAATATGTATGAAATATCTGTTGGCGTAGGCGCAGCACTGTATATTAATTTCGATGATTATTTGAGAAGTTAAAATAACAGTTATCATGCGGCGTGTATATATTATATAAAAAAAGTTTTCTTTCTAAGAAGACGCACCTCCCACACACACTCATATTGACTAGAATTATACATATACATACATATACATACACATAAAAAAATAATATATATATATATATATATATATATATATATATATATATATATATATATATATATTTTCTCAGAATTAACCTGTAGAAAAAAGACAATATGTATGAAGGAAAAAAAGAAAATATGAAAAACTGAGTAGTTTTAGCTGACCTGTTTCGTCCAATGTGGACATTTTCAAGGCAAAAGACGAAATTAATTTATTGAAACAAAGTATCTATAAACAACAAACAAAATGTCGTTAGCAACTAGAAGAATTTAGAAACGCTATTGTATATTCATTTGGTCAGCTGAAAAATTACTTCAATTGCTTTATGTTTGAAGAGAATATTTTCATCTGAAGAAATATTGTTTTTATCGTTGTGTATCAACCGTTTTCTTTTGATTTCTTGATATATTTGTTGTGTAAGTTGACTGTATGTTTCATCTTTAGGTAAATATTAGGGGCTGCAGATTCTTAATGCTCTCAAATAGAAACCTATAATAATTCCAGGTTTAATTTTAGAAGACTGGTTTGAGTAGAAATAAATATATCAACAAATCGAAAAAGAACGATTGAATCCGTCAACACAACAATAAAAACAATATTTCTACACGTCGAAATATTTTCTTCAAACATAAAGAAATTGATGTAATTATTCAGTTGACCGTATTAATATACAATAACATTTCTAAATTCTTCTAGTTACTAACGGCATTTTGTTCGTTGTTTATAGATAATTTGTTTCAATGAATTCATTTTGGTTGTTGACTTGAAAAAGTCCACATTGGACGAATTGTATTTTTTCTTTGTACAATGAATCATACAGACAAAAAGTAGATTAACAAAGTTAATGATATAAAAGGATGAAATCCTTTCGCAAATTAAATTTTAAAGTTGCATTAACCTACGAATCGCTCGATGAATGTTAGTCCTTGTTTTGAATAACTAAAAGCTGTATAAGGCCTTTATTTTTTAAATCTGCTAGTACTTTCAACTGTACATTCAGTCATCCTCAGGTATGGAAATTATTTTGTTTTTAGTAAAATACAGGTAGCATCAGAGACAAAAATGTTGTATGCGAATCGAAATATGTTTTTTTTTAAATGTGTTAGTTTTTAATGGATACAAATTTTTGCAACGTGCAGTCGCAACGCTAAAGTTGAATTTTTTTGAAAATTTAAGAGAGTGCAACTGCAGGCTGCAAAAGTTTGTACCCATCAACAATAACAGGTGATGCGTAAATTGAAAGTTTGTAAAAATTTATGAAATCGGCTAAAAAATTCTAAATACCATTTCAATAACTTAATTGGATTTTGATAAGTAAATATTATATTGTTCAACATAAAGCCTATTTAATTCCATTTGCTTGTGAAACTTACTCACTCAGATATTCACATTTTAAATTATGTCACTCTTCTGGACTGTGTATAGAGACACAGACACACACACACTATATATATATATATATATATATATATATATACATTTACACACATATATACATACGGACATTCACATCCGTGCACATAAACATATATACATAAAACCTTACATCTCCATACAATTACATACACCCATCTAAAAAAATAAACAATATATCCCTATATCTATCCGTCTAACTATACATATATGCAAACATATACACCCATATACAGATATATATGAATACATACATACCAAAATATACACACACACATAAACACATCTACATACACATCTACCTACATATACATACATCCAAATACGCATACATATATATACATCTATACGCATATATATATATATATATATATATATATATATATATATATATATATATATATATATATATATCTTTATTCCTTCTTTTATGTATAGCGGATGTTGCACCCGGTGTACTTGTCTTATTCTTCTTCCGGTTATTATCGTCCGCCAAACTTGAAATTTCCCCAACGCAAGCCGATCTTTGTTTCCGTTTTCCACTATTATTTTTCTCTCTCATTTTCTCTTTTAGTTATTTAGGATTGCATTTACATATTTTTAAATTTGGTCCTTTTCATTATTTTGTTTGGAAAATAAAACATTCCTATAACTCCAGATACACACATAAATCAATCAATACTTTTATTTGAAAGTAAATAATAAAAGAATCTTTGATAATGTGTAAAAGAGGGATTGCTTCCCAAATGCACAATCATATATATATATATATATATACATAAATATATATATATATATATATATATATATATATATATGTATGTATGTATGTGTGTGTGTCTGTGTGAGTGTGTATATAAATATTAAATCGTATATAATATATATACAATATTAAATAATATATATATATATACAATATTAAATAACACATATCTATATATGTACATATATAATATTAAATAATATATATTATTAAATTATATATATTATTAAATAATATATATATATATATATATATATATATATATATATATATATGTATGTATGTACATTATTTACTAATTTTTAAGCATTGATGGATGAAATATATGAAAATTGAGCACGCATTGTTTATCGCTCATTTAAGTGTTTTTCTTTCCACTAGGCCCTTCCTTTTTGGTTTGTGCTTGAATTTTTGTTGTATATCAATTTCTATTACGTATAGATCATTTATCTACCAATCCTTTATAACTTCTGGCTTTATTTCATTATGGACGTAGAATTATATATGAACTCTACTTACAAACACATGTTAATATTTAACAATATTTAAACATCTTTCAAGCCCAAGTGTTGTAATATGTTTGCTCGTTAAATCAATCATTTCCTTCCAGCTGTTCTATGAACAGGTGTACATATGCTTTCGGTTCGTTCAACTCATATATGGTTAATATTTTACTATTAATTCTATTCATTTATCACACCTGTTCAAGATTTCGGTTTATCAGACTACAGTATATGTAAAAATGGGTATTTTGTCAGGGCCAAAACTAAGTTTCAAGCTTATTTTTACTCAGTTTTGTTTACTGCTTTAACGTATCTAGAACATTCGTTTTCTTTCATTGTTGCATATTGGACCTTTGCCCTTCATCAATGCAAAGGGATTTGTACAATTCCTTTAGAGACAGCTCACAAATGAAGGCTTAATGATCGAGTTTTGCAGATCTTGTCTGTTCTAATTTCGCTCTTTTAAATGTTTTCCTATCAAGTCTCTCTTGGCCATATTTTATGTTGATAATACTAATGAATTTTCTGTTGCTAATAGAAACTTTATTTCCTTACTAATTTTATCAAACATTCTGAAAGAATCCACCCTACAATAATAAAGGATTATTTTGGTTAAAAAATCCTACGAAAAATATATTTTCAACAAAGGTTTGAGATTACAACAATTATTGACAAATGAGACAGACGACAAAGTCGGGTTTAAAAGTTACGAAAATATTTATTTATAAAAACACACAAAATGTTTTCATAAATTTACAACTTTGTAAATATAAGGATTGTCAATATCAAGAAAACTTGGCATGAGAGCGATATTTCTATTTATTGGGACTATAAAAGGACATTATACGCGAACCTCGTCCCTTTAAAATATATTATATTATTGCATACTGTTATGAATAATCAAGAGTGGTCTCCTTTTGTTTCGTTCCACTCCTATTTGAGAGAGCTATTTAATGGGACTATACAAAGACACTATAAGCGAAGCCTGTATTCTCAGTTGAATAATGCTTTCTTAAAGCCTACGCCTGCGTACTTTTGTCTTTACACATACAATATTTAAATTCAATATCTTGTACAGATTTACCGAATAAAGAGGGTCCTCCGAAGTAAAACTACAAGAAAAAATATTATTCAGTGAGGAATTTGGTATACTTTTGTATGAAGAAAATCCTTACTTTTTCTTGTGGTAACAGCGAAGATTTAGATTCAAGCCACCCGTCGAAGACTTTTCTTTGCGGTAGGAAATACCTGGTAGTTTCAATTATCGTCAGCGCCGATTGGTAGTTTACATTCTTCTGCGTTGTTTTGCTTCTGGACCGGGGTGACTGAATTCCTCTAGCAGCTTGTTGTCAACTCCGATTAGCAATTCCAAGCCCCTCCATCCCTTATATACCAGACAGGTAGACTCCTAATACGCTCTTCACACAGCTCTCAATTTGGAAGGAAACCCTTTTATTGGTTCGGACGTTGTAACAAACGATGCTGTGTTACTACCAGTCAGAATGTATTATAAATATTTAGAAATAAAACTTAAGAGCCAATCGAAACGTCTGCTTATCTCTGAAAGCTTGATATATGCTCATGTAACTTAAATTCCTTATAATAAGCTTATTAAATATTTAATATTCACAACCTCTGTAGTTTACTTTTTTGAGAGAAGTTTTATTATATCTGAGAGTATTGGCTACTTCTATAATTAATGCATAAGGTTGTTTTACGAGAATATTTTACAATACATGAAATACGGTGGTGAAATGGTCGGTCAGTTATGTACCATGCTTGATACACTCTTAGCCGATCATGTATCTTTCGATATATGACTGACGAGGCAGATTTTTCCTATGGTAGGTTGCCATTTCTTTCTGCGGTAGACCAATTGCCATCCAACGCTATAGAACCCGGCCTGTCCTGCTATTTCCCTATAGCTGGCGGGGGAGAGAAGAAGACAATTTATATCTTTCCTAAGGGTATTAGCATATAAGTGAATGTAATGGATTCGACTGGAATTCGAACTCGGCTCTCCGATTCCTCCAACGTGACTCCAAATGGTACATGCACTATATAGCCGATTGATTTGCAATGCGAGATAACATTTATGTAACAAAAATAACTAAAGAAAAGTTTAAGAGTTGCTTCTCGTAGAAATAAAATACAAAAGATACAAAGATATTTAATGAATATATTTGAGCGTGACTCGCCTGTGTAGGTGGGTTTGTGTGTAAAGCGTCCACAGTTGATAGCACACACTTCGAAAGGAAGAAAACAGAAACAGAGAGGGACTTAAAGGTTCACTTGTTTTTATACCATCATGGCTGCTGCTGATACTATATTTATTAAGAGCTGCTGCTGATACTATATTTATTAAGAGCTGCTGCTGATACTACATTTTTTAAGGCACTGAAATGTTAAGGCTAACCGTAAAATCCGGTGTTAAGTATAAAATGAAAAAAAAAAATTATAATTTTCTACAACATCTAGTATACATGTCTCCAGCTATAACATTTAATTCTTATTGTCTCATTTTTAGACGATGGGCGATTCTGAATGATGGATGAAGGAGTAGCTTTGAATTATTAAGCTGGAAATTATGACGTCTTATTTTACTATCATTTCATTACTATTAATTTAGTAATTTTATTACTATTATTACATTTTTATACTGACTTTTAAAGAAAAATGAGATTGGGTAAACTTTTTAATTTATTGTAGTCAATTTCTAGCCCAGTCAGGTGCGAGCCAATCGAAAACTTTGATCGGCAATTTTCCAGCAACATATTGACCAGTGAATGATTTCTACCGTCGTAAGTACAGTTTTTACTTACATTTTGCTCGCCAGCGATAATGTTATAAGCACGAATAAAATTATATCTTATTTCTCGTAAAAACAACGGCAGTGATTTGTATGTTGGGGATAAAGATATAATTAGTCGGTAAATTTTGTGTTTGGCAATGTCATATGTTTCGGTGATTAAAGCAGCAATACAGGCGTTTACTCATTCTGATCGGCTAATTGTTTGTATACAGGTGGAATAAAATTATCAAAAGTTAGGAACTTTATCTATTTTAGGTGATAACTTTATTTTTTATATTATTTTTAAGAGCTTGGTATATTTAACGTCTATGGTCCTTCGCTTCTCTTCATTTATTTTATTGTTCTGTGTTGCGATGCTTTTAAAATTTTTCTTATTTCCTCATATCATATCCCAGAATTTCCTCGTATCTTCATTTAATGGTGTTATTTTTCTAAAGACTTTCTTTATTTTCTTTTGGGTTTGTCCTTCTTACTTTCCAAAGATTTTTTTGTTCAAAAATTTAATTCTCCTCTCGTTTTATCTTTATTTTATACTTTTTGAGAAATATATTTTCGGATTTCGTTTACGCCGTTTCTCACTGGACTTATTTAAACTATACAGCGAGGCCCTTCTAAGAGAATCAGATGTCCTCCCAGGATAATGAATGAACTTAAATCGAAGCAATAGATTAATATGCACTTTTTGTAGAAGATAGTAAAAGCGGTATTGCAATGCTATCCCTGTTATAAATAGCTTATGGTAATCAAGCTATCCGTCTATATTTCTGAGATGAGGTATTATGGACTCTATTTACATTATTCGGACGATTGTCCTCATCTTTATTTCCATGTTTAACACAAGGTTTCGGTCGTTGTACGCTCCGGCCTTGTTCAGGTGGTTGGAATGTCAAATTGAGCCCTTTATTTCGCTCACTTGAGGTCGCATGGCACAGTGGATAAAGGCGTTATTTAGATCCAGTGACAGGACGCAATGTTCAGTACCTGGTTAAGGCGGTAGAGAACTTTCAGAGGGATATTAACAGGAGATAACAGATAACTGACATCCAGTCTACCCCAGTGAGCGAAATTAAGGGTTCAGTTCGACATTCTAACCACCAGAAGAAGGCCGGAGCGTACAACGGCCGAAACTATGTAATAAATATGGCGACAAAGATGAGGACAATAGTCCGAATAATGTAAATAGTGTACATAATACCTCATCTCAGAAATATAGACAGATACTGAAAGGCCGAAACGTTATAATAAATATGGCGACAAAGATTAGGACAATAGTCCGAATAATGTAAATAGTGTACATAATACCTCACCTCAGAAATATAGACAGATACTGAAAGGCCGAAACGTTGTAATAAATATGGCGACAAAGATGAGGACAATAGTTCGAATAATGTAAATAGTGTACATAATACCTCATCTCAGAAATATAGACAGATACTGAAAGGCCGAAACGTTATAATAAATATGGCGACAAAGATGAGGACAATAGTTCGAATAATGTAAATAGTGTACATAATACATCATCTCAGAAATATAGACAGATACTGAAAGGCCGAAACGTTGTAATAAATATGGCGACAAAGATGAGGACAATAGTCCGGGAGAGGAATTAACAGGAGATAACTGACATCCATTAGACATACCACGTGAAACTAGAATAGTCTACCTCAGCGAGCGAAATAAAGACTTCAGTTTGACATTCCAACCACCTGAATAAGGCCGGAGCGTACAAGCACTGAAAGGTTGTGATAAACATGACGACAAAGATAAAGACAATATTCCGAATAATGTAAATAGGGTAATCAAGCTATGATTAAATCGACTGTATCGAGGGTATATGTTGTTCAAGAAAAAGAAACAGTGTACATGATGAAGGCGGCAGCCAAATCACACAAAAGAATATCTATATTGACAAAGTATTTGCGATTGTCGGACTGTAGAAATATTGAATATTAATATGGAAACAATGTGACAGATTCTCATTGGAAATTTGACAATGATAAAAATATTTACAAAAAGATGGTTCCACGAATATTGACTGATGATGGCTTCGCCCTTCATCTGATCTTTTTAATAATATGTTAACGGTAATAGAAAATAGAAATATTAGCCGTTTCCTTATAAGGAATCAATTGACAGTCGTTAACCGAGTAGCCACTATTAGTGGTGGTTGAAATTTATAAAATCATTCTCTTAAAATAATTTTTCAGGAAAAGAAATTTCTCAGGCCCTAACGTTTTGTTTGAAAGAGTGTGGAATGCCACCGTCTTGATAATGTCATACCCATTTTAGTTGTTACTGTTGTTGAATGTTCCCAAATGATGTGGTTTCTGATATTTGAAACAGTTTTTTCATTGTGATTTTGTAGCGCCAGAATAAAATATTCAACGAATTATGGTCTTTGCCAAACCTACCTACTCAAAGTCCTTTTAAGCATTGATCTTGGAAAGTTGTTTCATACACCTGACAGTTTATATATTAATGAAATATATTAGCACCATTCATGACATCCATATAAAAAGACTCAATCCGATGAGATTATTAAAGATGACTGGCGCTTTCTGGACGATGTTTTTGTTTTGTAGTAATTTGTGTGACATAAAATGACACTTCGAAGTGATACAAGTTACAAGTGTAACGATCTAAAAACTCCTGAATATAGTCATAACAATTTTGTCTATCATACTGACAAAAATGTATTCCTTCATAATGACTGAAAGAATCGAAAACACTTCGGAAAGTTTATCCAAGATTTTGATTCAGATATAGAACATGCTAAAATCTAGAAAATAGATTAGAAAAAAAAAAATTCATTGCCTGTGAAAGTAATATAATAAAATTGTTTGAGTGAAGTATTGCTGCATAAATACAACACACACACAAATATACATAGACACATATGAATAGATATTGGCACAACCAATTTCACAACAATTCCTCGTAGACACACACACACACACGCACACACACACACGCACGCACGCACGCATGCACACACACACACAAACACACACACATTCAAACAGAGCCCGTGGGGGATATTCCATTAATTGAGTGTTTTGGAGCAACTCTGCATTTTTTCTCAGTACACTTGATTCTTAATGTTTGCACAAAAAATATTTCGCCATTTGCTTAAATACTTTTTATGCTCGGGTCTATAAATTAGAAAAAAATATATATATATATATATATATATATATATATATATATATATATGTGTGTGTGTGTGTGTGTGTGTGTGTGTGTGTGTGCCGCAGAATACTGTTAGGTATAAAACGGTGCATGAGCTAAACTTTCTTAATAAAAATAGATTAAAATATACATTTATACAAAATATTACACATATATATATATATATATATATATATATATATATATATATATATATATATATATATATATATATATATATACATTTGTTCATCACCTTTTGCATCCATGTAACAATTTTCAGAAACAGATATATATTGATTTTACACACACACACACACACACACACATATATATATATATTAGATTTTATTCTATATTAGAAAAATATGTATTATCAAATATATATTTGCATGAATTTTATCTATATTGCATATTATATTAAATATTTATATATAATACAAATGTGCTATTTCAATTTATAAAAGTTGTGCATGTCCCTCGCTTTCGTTAGTTTGCACGCTTAGCTCTGCCAATACCTCATAAATAATGAATTATTCCATGATTTGATAGCGTTGAAAAAAGGGAAAGGACATTAATTCAGCTCAGTGAGAAAAAAGAAAGAAAAAAGAAAAAGAAAGTGAAAATAGAAGTGGGGAGAGAGAGTACCAAATTAAGAACAGATACTACATTTTGATCTCACCAAAAATGCTTTATTGCGATTGCATCAACAGTAATGAGCCAAAAATCTATTTACAATAAATTAAATCAAATACCTCGTCTTCTGAATTCTTTTCAAATTATTATTAATAAAAATTTTCGTAAAAAGGGGATTTTGCTGGAAAGAAAGAAAGAATATAGAAGTGTTTAACGTCTCCTGACACTACCTCATAAATAATGGACTATTCTAGTTACATCGCATGGAAAGAGATGAAAAGACACTGATTGAAAGAAAGAAAGGAGGGCATATAGAAATGTTAAACGTCTCCTGACACTACCTCAAAATAATGGAGTATTCTAGTTACATAACATGGAAAGAGATGAAATGACACTACTTGAAAGGAGGCCATATAGAAGTGATTAACGGCTGTTTCAATGAAATGGAATACGTAAGGACAATTCCAAGCATAGCTTAGATGTAGCACAATGCCGAAAGTATGAGGCAACCAGTGAGGATCGAACTCACTTCTCAGACGTAATGGTTCTAGCGAGACAAGTTTGCTAACCATTACACCACCACGGGATGATGATTTTCCAAGTGTATCTTAGATGTGGCACAAGGCCGAATGTGTGCCCATTCGAAAATGAAAAACTATTTGAGATAAACATGATTGAAACGTTCTTTTAAATAAAAATGAAGACAAAAATCGCTCATGTGCCTTGGATTGTCCGCCAATTCCCTGTTGATAAGGTGAGGAAATTCAGCCGCGCTTATCCTTCATCCTCGCCTTATTACCTCGATGGAAATCCATCGAATCGGTGAAAAGGAAGATTTGCCATTTTGGACTGACAGTGATGGGTTGAAATTGCAAAAGCTTTGTCTGCGTTAATTTCATTTGCATATCTTTTTCAGTTGAATAATTACAAGTGGAAATCCCAGACCCTCATTGCGTTGGGGAATTTGATGTAGGAAGATGACGTCGTCGTCAACTAAGACCAGACGATCATAATCAGCAAGGCAGCTTTCATGCTATCGTCGCCATTTTTAAGGAAACTATTTCAAAGTAGAAAATTGATATGAGAAAATTTTGAAAAACGATCAGAATATTATCTTCAATGATTTTTTTTGTCAATAATCTAAATTTTTGGCGGGGTGCCTGGGTAAAATTATGATGTGCAGCTTAGATTCGTTATATTAGTCAAGGGGTCGAACCGCAATGGTTACGCTGCACTCAACGTCCATTGTTAAATTCATTTGATCTTTAGAAAATGAGGAACCTACGATGGTTAGCGAATTATGTACCTATAACTTTTAGTAGTGATTTCGATCTTCATAGTGTACCCACTTTGGTAAATATATATGACAATTTGAAGCACACTTTTTTTACCATTGTTTCGACAATCAAACATCTTCATCAGAAAAATAGAATTTTTATTAAGCATATATTGCTAAGACAGAAAGGGATTCGTGTTAGTCACGTTAGTCACAGGAACGCTGATTTAAAAAAAATAATAATTGTATCGTTTCCGAAATAATATTTTACTAATTTCAGTAATTTTTTTTATTTTTAATCTATGTTAATACACCAATTTCAGCATCGGATTCATAAGAACAAATGGAAATCTGAAGAAGATCTGTTGTATATTAAATGCAGATTGTTCTTACAAGAGTGGGCTGAAGTATTCATATGCTGACTATAAACGAGTGAGTTTCGAGCTATGAAATCTTGCATGTATTAATTTCAACTCTTATTAATTAACTGGAGTCTTCCTTTTCATGTAAACTGACATCTGACTGTTCAAAGAAGACTATCTATCCTGTTGATCTAATAAGCCAACAGAATCTATGAGGTAATCATCACTGATATCCGGGTGCCCAGCAAGTTGCTTTTTCATGTTGTGGAACAGATAATAGTCACATCAGGAGAATAAAACGCTGGATCAACCAGTCTCACAGAGCAGCCTATGAAACCAAGGACTCGTGTGCTGGAACATTATTTTGAAGAAATAAAACACCTTTCGTCAGTTTTCCAGGGCGTTTGCTATTGATAACCTTTTGTAACTGCGATAGAAAAATGGTATTGTACTCTACATTGTTGCTTTGGACCTTTTAAAGATACCTTTTGCCTCCGGAAACAATTGAGGCCATCTGCAGATGAAACCCGATTGGGCTTCCTTGGAGCAGGTGAGGAGGGCTGTTTCTCTTTTCTATGGCTCATAGTAACGGACTCGGCACTCATCATGGCTTAGGTAACATTCAAGTAAATCAGCTGGATCTGCCTCAAATAATATCGGATTCTCCCGTGAGGGGATTGGATTGGTGCTCTTTCGATCAGGTGTTTGAAGACGTGGCGCCCACCGGGCAGAACATCATTGTGTAGAATATTTTCATCTCTCACAGGATATGCTATCATTGACTATTTCTTTCATAACGAATCACCTGTTATTCATCAATGGTGAACATGATCATAGGTTTTCCTCTGTGGTGGCAGTTTCGGGTCGTCCAGTCCTTGGATCAATTTAAGACTCTCCCTTCCTCTTCTAAATTCATCTGTCCCAGTTTTTCACTGCTAATAATGCTGTAACATCATCCACTGATGTATTAACTATTTTACTATGAATGTCTTTTGGGTCTAATCACTTTTTCTGCATGTACTTGATAACACCATAATGCTACATTTTGTCCATTTTCAAGGGACGTCGCTACTAGTTACTTTTGAAGTCTTCTTTGTACAGCCAGATGTTAATATAAACAAAACCTTAAATAAGGAGTTATATAATGATAAATATGTGTTAAATTAATAATGAAAGAAAGAAAAAAAAGTTGAAAAGGCAAATTATCTAAAGGATAAAAATAAAGAGAACTAAATAAAAGAAATCAGGAAAACACGTAAATGAATAATTTCCGAAATTGAAGAATGTCTGAAAAAGGAATTAATCGAAAGGAAGACAAAAGTTAACAGAATTTGCAAAGACTTTAAACATTTTCTAAGACAGGAACGCCAGAGAATATGGAAACAGAAAGATTTAGTTAAAACATAAGGTTATTATTTCGGAAGATATAAGAAAGAAAGAACGCATGGACATATTGTAAATTATTGGAAAAAAAAACAGATTTTGTGTCTTTCATGGCAAATTTAACGCGGTTCATGATTAGTCTATTTACATTGGGGTGAAAGTTCACATTGGCTGTTGTTACATGGATGAGTGTGGTTTTGTATCTAAGAATAAAATGTTGATTTTTAAGAATCAGCTCAGCCGTCGAATTGCGATAGGGTTACAAACGGAAGACACAGATGGAAGAGATAAATTCACTTGTTTATTATGAAAAACACGCGCGTGTACACATAACCCCCCACCACATATATATATATTTACATCTGCTATTATACATCGAGTACTATTTTATTAGCAGTAGCACTCAATATACGATAATATCTATATATATATATAAATATATATATATGTGTGTGTGTATCGTATATATATATATATATATATATATATATATATATATATATATATATATATCATTATCGTATACTAGCGTTCAATATACGATAATATACATATATATATATATTTATAACCATATATTAGATAATATATATTTATATATATATTATCGTATACTAGCGCTCAATATACGATGATATATATATATATATATATATATATATATATATATATATATATATATATTATCCTATATTGAGCGCTAGTGCTAATAAAATGGTACTCGATATATAATAGCAGAAGTAAAATTTAATACATACATATATATATATATATATATATATATATATATATGTGTGTGTGTGTGTGTGTGTATCAGTGTGTGTCTATCTGTGTGTCTCTGTGTATCGGTCTGTCTGTCTGTGTATGCTATTTATGCACGTACACAATATCTCGACCGATTTCGATGAAATTGCACACACATGTAGCAAATTTATCAAGTTAGGTTATGACCACCGTTTCACTCTCCAGGAAGAAATATCGATAAAACTTAAGGTGGGTACAATTTTTTGCCAAAACCAAGGCAAAATAACACGTGAACAAAATTTTTACATTGATGAGCTGATGTTTTTTACTCTTAAAGCAAAACATATCTCATCTAACCACGTTTATTTAGACTGCTTTTTCCTTTGAGATTGGCTTCAGACAATAAATTACAAAACACTGTGAAAAAAATCGAGTCTTTCGTACTACATGAATAACTTCCTCATTTTTTATCCGATTTTATTAAAAATTATCGAAAAAAAGTTTACCACCAAGATAGTGTGGTTTACAGCTGCTCGCTTCCCAGCGTAAAAAAATAAAACAACAAAAAAAAAAAACACAAAAAACGCGAGAAATTTTTCGGCCATAACGCCGTTTTTCCTCAGATGCTTTCCAAATTTACCATGGACGTTACATATGATATACAAATGGTCTTCCATTAATATTTGGTTTAGAATATTTCATTTAAGTGGTGGAAATCTGCTAAAAGTTAGGTCCCAAATCGACTTTTGTCATTTAGCGAATAGTTTCTTAATATGATTCTATCCTAAATTGGCATTCGAACAACAGCTCTGCCCAGATGATCTGGCCTTTGAGAAATTTTACTTTACTGATTAGATAGGTGTTTACCATTTGGTCTTTCTTTTTTATTTACATTTTCGGGATTTTTTCTTATCTAAGGTAATGGGTCTTCTGTCAAGTTGTTTGGTGGCGACACCAACATAGTAGTGTTTTTTTTTACTATACATACATACATACATATATATATGTATGTATGCAAAAGTGAACATTGAAATCAACAGTCAGAGGAGACAGGTTGTTTCATGCTAGACACAATCGTCAGGCCGCGTGACGAATGCAACTAGCATGAACATGAAACAGCCTGTCGCCTCTGATTGTTGACTTCAATGTTCACTTTTATATTTATAATTACATTCACTCTATCTCTGACATTGAGCACTTCATCTCATAAGTAAAGCACATCTTAAAACTATAAATCTTCATATATATATATATATATATATATATATATATATATATATATGTGTGTGTGTGTGTGTGTGTGTGTGTGTGTATTGCTTATTGGGAGAAAAGGGTTCTGTACTTGCGTAGAGCTTTTGTATAAGATGCTCACAGGAGCAGTGAACTTGGCAATAACAATGTAGTGCTGATACAATGTAGTGCTGATATATATATATATATATATATATATATATATATATATATATATATATATATATATATATATATATATATACCGGGGACCTCTGAAAAGATATTATCTTAAGCAATTTCGCAACAATTCCTCATAAAAACCAAACACCCACACACACAAATACACACACACAAAGTTAATGCGACGCACGCACGCACACACACACACACAGCGAGTGAGACCCCTACACACACACATTCAAACAGAGCCCGTGGGCTGTTCCATTAATTGAGTGTTTTGAAGCAACTCTAATTTTTTTTTCTCAGTGCCCTTGTTTCTTAATGTTTGCACAAAAATAGTAGTCCAGTTACTTAAATGCTATGAAATAGAAAATAAATTCATTTTAATGCTATTTTTCTCTCAATACAATGTCTAAGAGCAACTCAAAGTAGTGCTTTATTGAACGAGGTTGTTATAAATGTGTAAAAGCAGGAAGAGAAGCATTCTTATTATGAAGATGTGTAGGATAGATAATATCTATCCATAGATTTGAAGAGGCTATGTTCATAGAGATCAGTTCAGCCTCCTCTCAATAATTTGTTCGACAATGTAAGAATAATTGGGAAAAAGGCCAGCTGAATTCAAATCGTTCCTTATAAATAGAATACAAAGTAAATTCGAATGAGGCCACCCTGTGTACGCCGCATAGCAATCTTACTGGTGAAGCTTTTCACAGATAAAACTCGGGAATGCAGCTCGTCTGAACAATTGCGATGAAAATAGCGATAGAGTAGCGATCAACTTGCAAAATTTCATCAGTTGGAAAAAAAGGTTGCAGGATGGGAAATAGTTCATCATCCACAAAGCCGCGTGATCTTTTTTTTTGCTGGGTTTAAATGTGATCTGTTTTGGATTTAAACTGTTAATTTTATAGAAGTATTTTATGATAACTCTTTTTTCAGTCGGTATGCACATAACTTTTTGTTCTCGATTGTGCTCAAATGAGTAGCGAGTGATAAACTGTTAGACCTTTTTTTATTTCTTTTCTATTGTTATATTTTTCGTTACAACCAAATTTATAGATTTTCCTTATCCTTAGATTTCCTATCCATTCTTCAATATTTTCTATATTATTTATTATTTTAAAGTTTCCACTTTTAAAGCCATAATAAAAAGATTTGTATCCCACATAGTATATATGATTTCATCAGACCAACTCTTTACTCTAACCAGGTTAACAGATCAAATCTAATTTTCGTAAAAAAAAGGATGTTTTATTTATGTCATTTTATTTAGTCAGCTACACAAATTTTTGATTGGCGTCCTGGGTATGTCGATAAACTACATCCGCATTCTTGGTAAGACGATAAACTACGTCCAGCAGCAAGGCCTCTGATCAGGAGGTTTTGAGGAGCGTGGAACCACCTCTTAATTGCTGGTGTTCCCAGGTTCACCTTGACCCGAGAGGGTAGTACCTGTTAGGGTCCCAGCTATGAGAAACACTATGAAAGTGTAAAAATAGTTTTTAATACCAGAAATACTTTTTTTTAAAATTATTGCCAGAAATACATTTTTGAAGAAAAGAATATTACTAAAAATAGATTTATGAAGGAAAATATATTACCAGCAACAAAAATTTTGTTGGCATTAAGTAACCCATTGAAGTTGATATGCATTAGAAAAAAACAAACCAAACGAAAACTTTGATTGGAACAGAAATATAATTGCTAGCAAAATATCAGATTCTTCATGACGAACACACTTGGGATAAACCTGAAATATAACTCTGTTTCGTCGATCTCTTGTTCCCTGTTCAAACGCCACTAAAAACGTAATCGTCTTGCCATCATAACTTGTCTGTCTTCTTAATATTCAGGACCGTCGCTTGTAGACATCAGTCTACTGGAAGTTAACCAGCTTTCACGAGGATATTGCTCGTCCAGTGGCCGTTTCATACCCATGGAGAATTCAGATGGGAAACTAGGCAGATTTTTGTAATTGCTTTGTATCTGCTAAAAACCATTTTCACAAAAGAAGCCAATAATTTCTGTTGATAAAAAAGGAAAACAAACCGAGAATCTCAAAGTACATAATGAGTGAAGAATTATCATCTTTAATATTTATTATGGTTGGCAATTTTTTTGGGAGGAAAATTCTAGTAGAAATAATTAATAAATTAAAGAACCTTGGCACCGGCGCTGTGTACTTGTTTATTAGTGTTGGACAAGGGAAAGTGTTGCAAAAGATGCTTGTCTTCTCAGATTAGGAATCGCATTTAACCAAGAACGGTACTGAAAAAAAGAAAGAAAGAAAGAAGAAAGAAAGAAAAAAGAAAGAAAGAAAAAAGAAAGAAAGAAAAAAGAAAGAAAAAAGAAAGAAATAAATAAAGAAAGAAAAGCTGTGTGGTGTAAAAAAGACAAGAGGGAAAAATGGGAGAGATTAACAAAGAATATAAAGTATTAAAGATAATTAAATAAAGTATGAAATGTTTGGAGAAAAGAGGATTTAAGAAGAAAGATAATAAAGGCAGGAAACAACGCGATGAGAAAGAAACGGAAATTAAAAAGAAATAAATAAGGAAAAATAAATGTAAAAAGTTGAAAGAAAGAAAAAATAAGGAAAATAAAGAAAGGTAAGAATTATCATATATGTATGAAAAAGGTTGAAACGTAGTAAAATAGAATAAAGTAAGAAAGAAAAAAGGAGTCTAAAATGAAAAAAATGTGAAAAAAAAAGAAGTTAAGAACGAAAAAAAGAAAAAAGAACGAACAAAACGAAGAAATATAACAAGAATGAACAAATATGAAAATAGAGATTATTAAAGAACGAATGGAATAAAATATTTAGTTAAGATGAAAAAAATAAGAAAGAAAGAACGACAACAAATTAGAAAGTAAAAATGAAAAAGAAGAAAGAGTGTAAGAAAAAAAGACGGTAATTAGAAAATTGTAGTAGAAATTATTAATAAATTAAAGAAACTTAGCTCAGGCTCTGTATATTGTTTATTAATGTTAACACGGATTAACAGTGAGTGAGATAACAGCTTATTGTAGCTCTTGTAGCCACCTCGATTTCTGCGTGGCCTCGTTGGTTTTATTTTGGCTGCATACTTTCAGTTTACATCAGGAACTTAGCGCAATTCTGATATTTTTCGACAGATATTCATATGAATTTCTTTTGTTCAATACCAGATAGGTCCTTTTTTGAATGTTGTCAGGTAACACTCCAAGGGTGAAAATTGAAAAAGATGTGAACAACTGAGAACTAACAGTATTTTTTTACGAGCACAGCAAGAATTATTTGGAGTATTTTAGTAATTTTTCTCACATTCGGGGTCAACTGGGTAGGTTGTTGAAGATCCAATCAATCTCAGATTTCATTACGATTTATTAAGATTATATCTTCAACAACCTACCCAAACGATTGATTATTCTGAAGTAATTTAAACTTTCGAAACATCTAGCGTTTTCTCTGAACTCATGGTTTCCAATTATTTTTAAATCTGTTCTTTCTTTCCTTTATCCTTGTTGATGCTGAAATCGTTCACCTGCGTTTTCTCACAATTTAATCACAATTATTTCCTGTTTTAAATCATCATTCCCACAGGGTAAAACATTGAAACAGTGTTAGCTTATATCCAATCATACCGTAAAACACTGAAGCATCTTTACCATTCTGTTATAGAAGCTCCTTGTATATGCCAGGATAATTTTAATTCGACAAGGAATAAATATTATCCATGTAGCAGAATCACTTTGTTCAGATAAAAGATTTAAAAGAATACAAGCACATTGAACTCACTGACTATTACTTAATCGCTGGTAAAGTAATGGCGTGAATATTGAGAGCATATAATTGCAATGGAACTCATCTGTTTCATGTTGGCGCGCTAAATTCTTGGCCCATTGAGCTAGAGCAGAACGGAAGAAAATGCAGAAAAGATCTTGCTTCTTGACAAATATGGCTGTTCTGGACGATAAGAAGATTAAGAGAAGGAAACATGGGAATTTGATCAAGTACTAAAAATTGATCTGGAATTGAATGCAAACGGCAGTGCCAATAAACGAGATGAATTTGCAATAAAGAAGGGATCTGAAAATAATCTGGAATTGCGAGATTTTCAAAGAATAACAACAGAACAAAACTTGACATTATTGGACATGGGAAAGTAGTGCAAAAGATGCTTGCCTTCTCAGTTTGGGAATCGGATTTAATCAAGAACGGTACTGAAAGAAAGAAAGAAAGAAAGAAAGAAAGAAAGAAAGAAAGAAAGAGAGAAAGAAAGAAAGGGCCCGTGGTGTATAAAAGACAAGAGAAAAAAAAGAAAAGGAGAGAGTATAAATTATGAAATATAATAAAGAAAATAATAAAGTATGAAATGTTTAGAGAAAAGAGGATTTAAGAAGATATATATTAAAGGCAGGAAACAACTCGAAGAGAAAGAAAAAAGTTAGAAAAATTAAATAAATAAGGAAAAATAAATGTAAAAAGATGAAAGAAAGAAAAAATAAGGAAAAAAAGAAAGGTAAGAATTATCGTATATGAAAGAAAAGAAAGAGACGTGGTAAAATGGAATAAAGTAAGAAAGAAAAAAGGAGTATAAAATGAAAAATAAGAAAAAGGGAAAAAAGAAAGAATTTAAGAATGAAAAAATAAAAAAGACCGAACAAAAAAAAAAAAACCAAGAAATAAAATAAGGATGAACAAATATTAAAAAAGAGAGTAGTAAAAAACGAATGAAATTAAATATTTAGTTAAGATAAACAAATAAGAAAGAAAGAACGACACCAAATAAGAAAGTAAGAATTAAAAAAAAATAGGAAAGCGTGTAAGAAAGACAGTAATAAGAAAATAAGAATCAATAAATAAAAACGGAAGAAAGAAAGAGTTTAATAAAAGATAAGCAAGAAAAGAATAAAGAAATTATATAAGAAGTTCAGAATGAAAGAATAAAAAATGATCCATGAAAGAAAAAAAAATTAAAATAAGGAACGAAAGAAAGAAATGGAAGAATAAATTAAATAATGATAATAGTAATTAAGAAATGTGAAAGAAAAGAAAAAAAGCCAAAGAAGAAGAAGAAGGAGAAAGAAATAAAACTGAAAAATTGGTTTGGTTTTATTTGTTTTACAGCATAAAAACCTGAATGGGTTATTTAATACAGAGAAGATTCTTATTGTTGGTAAAAATTTTCCCCAAAATATATTGATGGTAATAATTTTAAAAAAAATATTAATTGCTGGTAATATATTTTTTCCAAAAATTGTATTGATAGTATTAAAATCACTTTCACGTTTTTTTTTACCCCAGTTTAGGGGTTAACTATTTGCCCATAGCTGGTAACGTACCATGTGCTACCACCCCGGGTCTGCGTGAACCTGGAAAATGCTGCAATTAAGAGGTAGTTCCACGCTCCTCAAAAACTCCTGATCAGAGGCCTTGCTGTTAGATGTATTTTATCGTCTTACGCAGAACGCTGATATAGTTTACCGTCTTACCCAGGACGCGGATGTAGTTTATCGTCTTACCCAGGACGCGGATGCAGTTTATCGTCTTACCCAGGACGCGGATATAGTTTACCGTCTTACCCATGACGCGGATATAGTTTATCGTCTTATCTAGGATGCGGATGTAGTTTATCGTCTTACCCAAGACGCGGATGCAGTTTATCGTCTTACCTAGGGCGCGGATGCAGTTTATCGTCTTACCCAGGATGCGGATATAGTTTACTGTCTTACCCAGGACGCGGATGTAGTTTATCGTCTTACCCAGGACGCGGATATAGTTTATCGTCTTACCCAGGACGCGGATATAATATATCGTCTTACCGAGGACGCGGATGTAGTTTATCGTCTTACCCAGGACGCGGATGTGGTTTATCGTCTTACCCAGGACGAAAAGTCGAAAAAGAAATTCAAAGAACCGCATGAAGAAAATAACGACAAAGTAATGATTGAATGAAGGGAAAAGGAAAAAAAAAAGGATTTTTTATGAATGGTACAAAGAATCATGAAGATGCAAAAAAATCTCTTCATTCTTATTAGAATATATATATATATATATATATATATATATATTTGTCTTGGCCCAAAGATCATCCGAAAGAATAGTGTGACGTCGTCCCCCGGTCGCAGCGTCGACTGTGTCGTTCGGTCGCGGCGCCAATTGTGACGTCACGTGCTCCCCAGGCTCTGATATCCTGCTCACGGACAGCACCAACTGTGACGTCTTTGCCGCGGCGTCAGCTGTTCGCTCGTCGCTGCTCCAAACGTGACGTTCTAACCCTTTGCTTAGATTGATACCAGCCTCGCCGTTCCCAACCCTCTTCCAACGCCTGATCTCCAGTCTGCCTACCCACGTTGTGAATTGATCTTAGACAGACGAGATCAAACAGGGGTTGGGGCCGTAATGCAAGTTGAGTCTAACGGGGGTGATAACACACAATTATGTATAAAAGAAAATAAAATAAAAACTCACAAGGTCCAACGTATCAAAGAAAAAAGTAACAAACTTTTTATGTCTATTTTTATGTCTACTTCCCGACCCGTTCTGTGGATTGTGGCACGACGCTTTTACTAGGCAACTTTAAGGCTTTAAGTTGTCTGCTCTCTAAGAAATTTGTGTTTCGGTGTGTCTTTGGACGAAAGTCGAAAAAAAACTTATTTCTGTGGTCTGATTCTAAGTCTTTCTTCAAACTACTTGTTCTTGGTTGAAGAAGAGTCCAGAAGTGTGCTTTCGAAGGTCTGATAATAAAAATCTTTATTATCTCAAAAACAATTTTCCAGCGACATCATCTTGTGTGGCTTTTTCTAATTCTGGAGACTGTCTGAGTTTTCGTATTAATGGTTTGCCTTCCTATCCTTAGATACACTTCCCCACCCACTTAGACCTTTACTATCATTCCAATGACACACTTTCCACTTGTTACTTATCAATATTTTCATTGTCCCTAAACTTCGTTTCTTCTTTTCTTTCTTTTCCTTTGGGTGACAACCAATTGATAACAACTTCCATTTTCCGCGGATCCGCGGAAATCGGTCAGATGCTTGACCTGAATATTTTTCGACACCTGTTATCTGTCAGCCGTGCGTGTGTGTGCTCGCCTATGACCTGTTTTCGTATTATTTTTTCTTTCTTTCTTCTTCGTTTTCTCTTTCCTTCTTCCAGATCGCTTGAATGTAAAGAAAGAATTATTCTTAAAACCCAAAATATTTTTCGGCCCTAAATAATTATTAAATGGTTGATAAACCGTAAAAAACAAATCATATATCTATGAATATTTCTTTCAGCTCGTTAGGTATGCATGGTGTCACAATAGCTTAAAAAATATCCTTTTAATATAAATCGTTGCTAGACCACCAGTATGTGGTCCCAGCGCCAGAGGAAAGATGAGTTCTCTAAATTGCCAGATTGCGATGATACCTGGATAAATCTATTTGCCAGTTGACAATGAGGTACTTTCTCCCCCGTATATCTACTTATGATGCTTTTCTAGCCAATTTTTTGACTCCTTTTAGTCAAGTTTCAATCTCACCGACTTCTGTCCGTATTTTAGTAATATTCAACTATTTTATTAAATGCCAGACTACAAGAATTAATTCTTTATTTTTAAATTCAAGCTACTAACAAACTGGGTAAGACGTTAAACTCTGTCCAGCAGCAAAGCCTCTGATCAGGAGGTTGTGAGGAGCGTGGAACCACCTCTTAAACGCTGGTGTTCCAAGGTCCACCCTGACCCGGGGTTGTCGAAGCTGTGGTCAATACTCTTTTGAAAAAAAATTATTACTAGCAATACAATTTTGAAGTAAATATATTACCAGAAACAGATTTTTGACAAAATATTATCAGCAATAAAACTTTTTGTCAGCATTAAATGGCCCATTGAGGTTGATATGCCGTAAAACAAAATAAACCAAACCAATCTAAACCAAAGAATACATATTCTATTCATAAGAATCTATCCTAAAAATGTTGTCAGCATTAAATAACGCATTCAGGTTGATATGCCGTTAAACAAAATAAACCAAACCAATCTAAACCAAAAAAAAAAAAAAACTAAACCAATCTAAATCAAAGAATATAATTTCTGCTCATACGAATCTATCCTAAAAATGTTGTTGACATTAAATAACCCATTGAGGTTGATATGCCGTTAAACAAAACAAAATAAACCAAACCAAACCAAACCTAAAGGTTGTTCCACTGTTCATTTATTCATAGTCGCTAGGTAGATTATATTTTGTCTGTCTCACTTGACTTCCGACAGTTCTGTGGGCATCACATTATTTAAGTCCTCTTTCCTCAATATGTGTACAAGAAATCTCAACTATCTCTTTCTGATGTGAAGTATAAATGTCGATTTTATTTCCATTTTTCTCTAAAACTTCGTCGTTGCTCACATGTTCGATCCATTGTATTCTTTGCTTTCTTTTTTTAGAATCACATTTCAGCTGCTTCAAGTCTTCTTCATCTGTGATGTGATTGTCCAGCATTCACTGTGCCATATAGGAAGAAAATGAGTAACTGCCGACACCGAGGTTCGAGTGTGAATCTCTGGACTTATGAATATATGTTTTCTACCAAGTGTATAAATAGCGGTGTCAGGCTGTGGGGATAATTGACTAACTCCTTGTGAGATTCGCTTCAGTATCATTTTGTTTCAGACCAGCCTGTCAAGAATATTAGACTTTTTCTTTTAAGAACTGTTAAATTTGTCGTTTTATTTTATTTGATTAGATTAGTTTTAGATATCTATATATGGAAACAAAAATCATCTGTTTTAATGTTATTGCCACGTTTACATAAAGCTTTCCTATTACCGTTTTGGTTTATAAAGAATTTCTGTCAAGCTTCAAAAAATCTATAAATGTATTTTTTTTTCTTCGCAAAAGAAAGTAGAATTATATTTTATTCAGTTATATATTCGCCATTATTTGTAGAAACCTGCTCTTAGTTACCAAGCTCCTCTTTTGTGCAAGAAAATGAGTAACTACTCACACCGAGGTTCTAGCGTGACAATCTGGACTTATGAATATATCTTTTCAGCCAGGTGTGTAAATAGTAGTGTCAGGCTACTGACTGGAGTGACTATTGAGTGGAAATATCCAGTCGAATTAGTGTGAAATATTGTGTGTCAATGATTTGGGTTTTGATTTAGGATTTACCGGACATTAAGCCGAGACGCTCTACTAACAAGGTATTCACTGAAATGGTTAGTTATCTTTGGTTGACTTTTACATTTTTGTTCTTGTTAAGTATTTATTTGCGGTTGTAATTAAATACTGTCTTATCATAACATTGATGTCTTGAGTTATACATAATCATGAATGACCACCGTACGTCCAAATCACTGCCATACAGATGGACCGATATTAGGTATCACTTTAAAAATACCCTGAATGTCGAATTTTTTAGTACTTTCTTCTCAGTATGTGATCTAGAAATTTCAAATGCCTTTTTCAGATTCTACGTATAAGTTTGCTTTTTGTTACCATTTTCGCCACGGTATTTTCAGCAACCTTTTGTAGAACCACATTTCTGTTGCTTCAAATATCTTCTTCATCTGTAATGGGAATGTCGAGCATTCATAGGCCATATATTATGACTAGTATTATATAACAGTTCATTACTGTTTTCTTTCTTACATCGAAATTGTTGTTTCTTACTACTTAGAAATATACTAAGCCACAGTAAACAAGATTGCCCTGATTCATGCATACTTTTTTTTTCAACAATTTTATATATTCTTTGTTGCCTGTGCAATAATATTTTGTGCTCATTATTTTTATTTCTGTATTTTTACTTTATTTTATGGCTTTTAAAGAACTGGCTATTTGTAAATGTCATGTTTCTTCTGGACGTATGTGTACATGGCTCGCAACACATTTAGTTTCTTTTCTATGTAATTATATAGTCTGTGTAATCCTCGTTTAGTTGCACTAGTGTTGTAGCGTTATGACAAAGCCGAAGAGGTTCAATAAATAGTAAGCGAATCCCACATTCGTTAGATAAACGCGCAACGCTCATAAGAATAAATACGTCCAACCATACTAACGCGCTAAAAATTAACGCATGACATCTACACAAAAGAAAAACGAAATAAAAAGCGTAGAATTTAAAAATCGAAATAAATTAGCACTATTCAATTCCCAAATTAATTGTGATGAATCTAAATAAATACAGCAACGTGTATAATTTACAAGGTTTTCCTGCTTGTACCTTATTTAATCATTTTGTTTTATTAAGTCAATATCATCATTTGAAGCTGTTTAAGAAAATGCGTCCGTCGATTCAGACTAGACAAAGATTTATAAACACTTTCACTGTTTTGTCAGCGCTTGCTTTGTTCGATCTCCAGCGATGAAGAATTGATTTTTTCCGGGGTGGGGGGTACGCTTAAAATTTCAAATACTTATTTCCGAATCCAGATGGACTTCGATCGAAAACTGACCGATTTATTTCAAGACACTAAAGACATTAAGCTCTTTGAGAGTTTCTCAGTAACATTTGATAGTTTTGTTTAAAAATAATCCTCGAGGTTTTCTCGAAAGATGCAAAACGGATGGGTTCAAGCATGTAAATTTAAGTTATTTGTGTCAGAACTCTGAAGAGGACATGTTGCCTTGGTGTTTTATGGCAGCAGCTCAAGGAGAATGCTACTTTTATAATGGGAAATGTTTCGATGGTTTTTGTGGGGAAAAGTCTGTGAATATTCCCCCCCACAGTTGTTAATACAAAATGGTTGTCCTGATTAATTTAAGCGGGGATAAACAGTTATCATATTCTATTATTTTATCCAACGATTTTTTGGGGGAAAGTGTGGGAATATTCACGCCCCCCACCAAATGTTAATACAAAATGAAGCCAAGGCAAAAAATTGTTTGTTTTTGTTTTGTTTTTGTTTGCTTTGTATTTTTTCTTGTTTTTGAATAAGGGTTGTTGCCATGAGTACATTAAGGGACGATAGACAGTTATCATATTCAATCATTTTATAATTCTATATATATATATATTTCTCGTTTTTTTTTGTTTTTTTTTGGCATTGCCAGTTTTTTTAGTTGTAGTTTGAGTGATGATTTTTTTTCCTTTTTTCATAGCATTAAATTAATATTTGTTTAATGTAAGTATAAAACAATCTTAGCTCTTTCAAAATAAGAGAAATGCATAATTACTAAATCGGGATTAATACATATCTATTAGTCACATTCAATATATAACACATCATTATTGTACTAAATTCTAGTCAACCCGTTCTCCAGCCATTTAAATAATTGCTGGAAACTAGATTAAAATATAAACTCAAACAAGTCATTCACATTCATCCCGTGTCTCGTGAGACCGTCTATCATGAATACCGATTTAGCTAAGTAGATTACAATACAGGAATAAATTCTCCCGGCTATACGAAACGTGATAGCTGGGCGTATAACAGACGCTTCTTTGTATTTGCTTGTAATACCCTAATTCTCCATCTATAATATGCATTCATCCATAATACGCAACAATAAAATTGTGCGGAAAGTGTAGGAAAATGCTTTTACTCACGCATAATACGCACCCCTTTTTGCTAATCAAACTCAATAAATTTTACCTCTTCAATTTTCATTACGGCCAGCTTTTCCTACTCTTATTAAAAATGGTTTTAAGCATAGAATAAATTACTCTAATTTAGTTTCATGATAATTCTTATTTTATTTTACATTTTTAAGTATTGTTAGGTAAATATGATTGTATTTGACATCACGAAAATTTCAGTGTCAAATTTTCGTATGTTTGTGGTGAGTAGTCATTTTGCAACTGAAATCGACCTACGAAACGGCAAATTAAAAAAAAATGTACCTGTGCATAATGCGCACCCCTAATTTTGCTTATTATTTTTTAGAAAAAAATGGGTATTATATATAGGAAATTGTAAGCGTGTCCTCAAAGAGGGTACATCGCTGATGGAATGAGACGGCGTAGAGCCTCTCACATGTTTGGTTCTAGTGACTATTGGCGGTTCTGTAAGAATGTGTTAAACAAGAGTAAATCCACAATAACTCCTCATTTCAATTATTTTGAATTATTATGCTCGTATGTTCTCTGACAAATCCAGTCTCGAATTTTCAGGAAAAAAAACTTTGCCTGATTTTCCACCTAGAACATATTCATATAATTCCGTCATTTCCCGACTAGATCCCCTCCCGGAATGTAGATTTGATGGTATCTTTGCAATTTTCCTGAAAAAATAACCTCCTGAACTGTCTCGCGTTAGCTCTAAATTTTATAACAAATGCCTTGCTGCTTCTTGATATTGAGCTTGTTAGAAATACTCTCTTGAATCCTCTATCGCCCTATTTATTTTTTTTATTTTTTATTTTTTGGTAAAGAATCAATAGTTTTTAGTCTCTGACAACTCGAATCCTCATATCTGCTATCGTTTCCCAACTAAATCCCCACAAGGAATACGGACTTGAAGGTATCTTTGAAAATTCTTCTGAGGAAATACACTCCTGTAGCCCCTGTTCGCTCTAAATTCTACAGCATATGCCTTTCTGTTTCTTAATATTGAGTTACTCTCCTGAATCCTCTAATTATCGTTCTATTAGTTTTCTACTTCTTTTTGGCAAAGAATCAACTTTTTAGGCTCGAATCAACTCAGAAATGGTTAATTATATCGATTCACTAGGTTGTATTCCAGACAAATCAATATGGCTTTCGTTTCTCTTGGTAAATCGCTGATGCGCTAACAGTTATTCCTGAAATGGTCTGTGAAGGGTTAGATAAGAACGGTGAAGCGACAGCTGTGGCTTTAGATATCTTGAAGGCGATTGATACGGTTTTACATACGGGTCTTCTTCACAAGTTCTAAAGCTATGGTCTGTCTGGTCGAATTTTTTATTTGATCCAATCTTTCTTGAAAAATCATGTCATGAAAATTCTGTGGAACGAACAGATTTCTGTATACATTCACATTATGAGATGCTTTCGCTGGTTCCCAGACTTCGCGAATTCAAGCATCCTACGAGCCTGGCATCCCACTCTCACCCTTTCACTGTTGAAACTGTTAAATGTAACCGGCTCTTTTACTTCAGATTCATATCTTGCACCTCTCGCCTGTGGAACTGCCTTCCATATTCCTGTTTCCCTGATAGCTATAATCTCCAACTTTTCAAATGTAATGTCAATCGACATGTCCAGTTGCCTTGATCTATCCACTACCCTTCTCCCCATCTTTTCATCTTTTATTCCTACCTGCTCTCGCTCCAAATCCTCTACAACTCCTTGCGTGCTAGTGGCTTCCATCCTTGCTAGGGGTGAAATGATTAAAAAAAAAATACGTATGTCCCTCAGGTCTTTATTCTTAGACTCACTTTGTTTCTTATTTTCACCACTGATCTTCCCAACATCATCAGCTCCGACCACGGTATTTATGCCGTTTAAAAAACAAAAAGAAAAAAAAAAGAGATTTGTTCCTGGCTTAATAGTAAGTCCGATAAGTTCGATGAAATAGAACGTCAATCTGATCTCAAAAATTGATTTCATTGATTTGTAAACCCTGGACCAGTAATTAATGGCTTGTAAATTTTAACGACTCCAAAACGAAAACACTATCTTTTGTTCATTTTAGAGAACCAGTTTCACCTTCAGCCGTCATTGAGCCTTCGTGGTTTCACGTTTTCTAACGACATGAAATGCAATCATAAATATTGAATCAGTTGATAGATCTGCTGAAAGATGGTTCACAGTGTTGTGACAGACAATTTTTCACGTCAGAATATGTCTTGTTCTTTTATTAGTTAACCATTCCTCCGTGCATTGAAGATTACTGTTACATCAGGACTGGTGTTCCTGCTATATATCCAATATGTATCGTTATAAGTTATAAGCTGACATGTCGGCTTCACTCATTTTTCCATCGCCGTGACGTGGCTTCCCCCTGTATGTTCTATTAATATTCCCATGACAATTGTTCCAGTGAGCTATCGTAAAATTGGAAATCACATAGAAAATGCAAAAAAATAACATCAGGGAAAGAAAACAACACACACAACACACACACACACACACACACACACACACACACACATATATATATATATATATATATATATATATATATATATATATATATATATATATATATATATACAGAGAGAGAGCGAGAGAGAGACGCTAAAAAAAGAACGAGAAAGAAAGGGTGAGATAGAGAAAGAAAGGAGCAAGAATAAAACACAACAGTGAGAAAAACGTACGAATGATTAACTGGTTTGATGTTTCCCTAAAAGAAACATTTAGAATTCACTGACCGAACAAGCAGTACTGCTTTCGCTTGAAATTCATAAAATCTTTCTCTGAAAGCAATTTTTTAAGGAAAATAGTTTTTACATGTGCAGTAGCTGTTGTCGCTCCTCCTCGTAATTATGATGGTTTACTACATAACCATTTGCTTGAAGTTGTGTGGAATATCAACATCTTGATTAAATCCTTATTTTCTCTTCGAATGGCACGTGATATCCATTTTAATTGTTGCTGCTCTTGAAAATATTACAGTGAGGTGGTTTCTGATATTTTGTACGGTTATATTCTACACTGCCAGTTCCGGAATTTCGAAGAAGGATTGTCCTGACTATGTTCCACACCTTTAATTCACTCGAAGCTATTTTTAATAATTGAGTTGAGAAAGCGGTTGTATACAACTGACACGTAATATACCCAGGTAGAAATCAAAGTAAAATTGTAAATTTGAGTTGTATGTAAAAACAATTCGGACGGAAATTATTGGCATTTTGTTAGTTCCTTCATTTTATGTAGAAGAAAATAGCAGCTTCATCTTTTCTTTCACTGAGTCAATTATCAGTGTTAGCCGGATGTTTACGCAAGATTAAATTTCTACATTGTATATTTAGCAACAGAGAAAAAATGAAGAAATTACTTTGTACCCAATCAATGGCTGCAGAAAAGTATAAACAGGAAAGTTATAATTGCTCATGTATAAATCGAATTAGGTAATAAATATTGATACATTAATAGTTATTCATTTCTAGGAGAATCTAGGTTGAGCAATTTACTCATTCTAGAGCCACTCAAAGAAGTAGATTAATGAAACGCTAAAGCGTGTATTTTATGAGGATATATAGATAGAATAATGGTTAACTCTTGACACGAAGATTTTAAAATTGTAGTGGTCGGAAACACATCCATTCGGGAGTCGGATACAGAAAGGAGCGTTTTGTAAAAATAATCTGTTTGATTGTAAATTTACTTCTTCCAAATGGAATATGAAGGGAATGAGGGTAGTTCGCCTCAGCGTACGTGGTATTATGGGAACTAGCATTGAGAGTTACAGGTGGTGGAACCAAAGAATCTAGACCGTTTGAGCATTTTCCTCGGAAAAAGCGATAGGGAATTGTAAGATCTTTTCGTCTGTGAGAAAGGGTTTATAGGTGGAAAATAGTTAATGACCTACGATGCCGGGTAAGAGACTTCGATCTCAAGACTGGAAAATTGAAGACTGGGCCGCTCCATTCCAATAACTGTTTTCGCTCTGTCTAGTATTGAAAACAATTCATCGCCCACAAGTCTGAGTAGATGCCCTTTCTAAGACTGGAAAGTTAAGAATGTGTAGTTCCTGTCCAAATTTGGAAGCAGTATTCTATTTTTAACCTGATCTAGCTCTTCTACAACTAGAGTATAGCAGGATAACGCAGGTACATATTGAAGCGGTACATGAAACAGACCATTTCCCCATCATCTTTAACTATTGATAATCTGTACTTAATAGCGTTATAACGTATAGAGATCTCGGTATTAGGAGGTTTTCGTTGTGAAAATGTATTACCAAATGCTGAAGATCTCTAACATTGGGTCCAAAATTATTTCAAGGTATAAATATCTCAGTGGTTGACATGTCCTTTCTCCACGATTTACTCTCCCTAAATGACATTTTCGAAACATTAATCTAAATTTCAACAATGTACTGGACTTGGTAACATGAATAAAACGAATGTCAGAGCAGAACTTATCACTATTGAAACCGTTGAAAATAGTGGAAATATTACAATTACTGGTGATGTTGAGATTAGATGTTTCCTTATACAGAAACATTCAGCATTCTTTGATTAAACACTTCACATTGCAACAGTTATATGACACCATTGTTCTTCTATTCGTGAATAATTTTGGAACATCATTGGAAAACATCAATGGAAACCATCTTTGGAAAATGCATAACCTTAAGGAATCAGCACATATGCTAGGCCGTAAAAACTTCCTACGGTAACATCTCGCCATTTCAAATGTAAATCAATGAGACCTTGTGACTAATCTAGTAACACGTCCAGGTACCATAGAGAAAAGTAATATTTATTTTGAGTAATGTGAAAATATGACACAAGGCCAAAAGGTGGAAGAGTGATAGGCTGATCTTCAATCCGTCTTAAAATTATCAAGCCACGATTACTAACCCAATCATACCACAGTATTCATTACACCAAAACAGCACATTCTTATTTACCATTCTTATTATAGCCATCATAATACCTCAAAGTTTCTATGTAGTTCAAACTAGTTCCCATTTGTACAATTTGGCAGTGGGGGTGGGGAAGAGACCATACAGGAAAGTATATCAGAACATTTATTTATAGAAAAGGCACAGAAAAGCTACGTTACAGCAGCGGCAAAGTGACTAAAGCCGAGATGCCAGGTTAGGACCACTGTTATTAAAGATTGTTCCGCAGATTTTATCAAGGTTATCTAACAGGAGAACCAGACCAGATGTTACACCAAGAATGGAAGATTGGTATACTTATACATATGTAAGGTAGATTGTCTAGCTCGTCACAACAAACCAATCTTCATAGCAACAGACACAGCAATTCATTCAATATAATCTTTCCAATTCAAACATTAGCCACAGAACGCACAATTGGTCACTCCCCTAGAGGTTAGCATCACCCATTGTGATCGAAGGCAGAAAGGATTCTCTCAGACAATAGAAAGTTGTTCCTTTTAGGAAGCCTTAAAATTTAAGTTAACAACGGAATGCAAGTCATCTTAAAGATCAGCAGCCAATTTGACCATATCTAACCGATCGGACAAACTATTAAGGCTTATTGAGTCACTTATTACAGGGTGTCCATAAAGTTCGTGTGCATTTTAACAAATTTATAACTTTATTTGTCTGTGCGATAGAAATAATCTGTCAAAAACCTTATAAAGTTTAATGTACCTAGTTTTAAGAATAGTTATTGATTAATTCTTTACCACAAAATTTGCAACAGTTTTTAGATAAGTAAAAACAAATATTTTATTTTTTTCCAGAATCAATTTGATCCATTGATTCAATTAAGAAAAAAAGATTTGGCTGAACTGAAATCTACTATTGCTGTACAAAGAAAGTTTAGAATTGAATACAATAAAGGACCACCTCATAGGAACACTATTGCTAAATGGATGAAAAATTTAAAGAGTCAGGCTCCGTCCATGATAAGCCACGGTTTGGAAGGCCATGTATCAGCGACGAAAGTGTTGCATCCATAGAAAAATCTTTTATAGCAAGTCCAAGAAAGTCTGTAAGATGTACATCATAGGGAGCTCAGGTTTCCAAAGTCTAGCGTGCATAAGATTCTGCGGGCACAACTTCACATGAAAGCTTACAAAATTCAATTACATCAACAGTTGTTAGAAGTGTATTATTATGCACGGCTAACTTTCTGTCATCCAGACAATGAAAAATTTGGCAATGATGATGCATTTGTGAGTAGTTTATTGTTCTCTGATGAAGCAACATTTCACATTTGTGGCAAAGACAACATGCATAATTTGGGGAACTGAAAACTCAAATGAATCTGTTGAACATGAAAGGGACTCCATTAAAGTTAATGTGAGATGTGCTTTGGGAAAAATCGGATCATAGGGCCATATTATTTTCAATATCGTGTTATTAACAGTGACAGCTATTTAGATATGCTGCAGAATTACCTCATTCCACAGCTTGAACAATTAAACTTTAAAGATAATAATTCAACAAGATGGAGCTCCTTGTCACTTTGCTCTGCGTGTTAGAGAGTTTCTAAATCAGGAATTTCCTAACAGATGGATCGGAAGGGGTGGGCCATTTTATTGGCCTCCACTTTCGCCAGATTTGACCCCATTAGATTTTTATGATGGCTTGTGAAAACAAATGTCTATGTAACCAAACCTAGTTCATTAAAAGATATTAAAGTTAAAATAACTAATGTGATTTCAGGCATTACTGTAAATCAGTTGGCAAATGTTTTCCGTGAACTGCAAAATTGTATTACCCTTTGTATTGCTAATGATGGAAGACATGTGGAAACTTAAATAAAATTTCAATAAAACTTTAAAAAATATAGATTTACTTCTTTCTAATCCTTTTTACAAATTATTTCTATCGCAAATACAAATAAAGTTATAAATTTTTAAAGTCTACACGAACTTTATGGACAGCCTGTATATATATAAAATTAAAATCAAACTCAGCGTTGCTTTGGCGCGTTCAAAAACCAATAACTCATTTTCAATAGCATTTCGGATACAATAACACATATATTTTCGATGTCCTCTTATTACTAAGAGAAAAAAAAACAAGAACAACATCTATTATATACCTGAAGATGTCTGTAGGAACAGACGAAAGCTTGTAGTAAAAATAACAACTAATACGGCAGAAATTTATATAAACAAGGATCAATTCATTCATAACGGATCTGGAGGTTTTTGTGTACTATTTGAATTGTTTGCGATGATGGATGTCTCGCCATTTAAATCATTAACCTTTGCATTAGTTTTGTGTGAATAATTCATGTATTTGTAAATTGATTGCACGTTTATTGTAATTTAAATAACTGATCCATGTGCGACTTTTAGATAATAAGTGCGACATTACTGTAATTATTGAACAATATAGTTCATGCCACTTTGACAGTAAAATTTACCAGTAAAAATTTGTTCAACACCATATTTGGTATAAACGCAAACATTTTTAAAAATTTAAAATCAAACTCAGCGTTGCTTTGGCGCGTTCAAAAACCAATAACTCATTTTCAATAGCATTTCGGATACAATAACACATATATTTTCGATGTCCTCTTATTACTAAGAGAAAAAAAAACAAGAACAACATCTATTATATACCTGAAGATGTCTGTAGGAACAGACGAAAGCTTGTAGTAAAAATAACAACTAATACGGCAGAAATTTATATAAACAAGGATCAATTCATTCATAACGGATCTGGAGGTTTTTGTGTACTATTTGAATTGTTTGCGATGATGGATGTCTCGCCATTTAAATCATTAACCTTTGCATTAGTTTTGTGTGAATAATTCATGTATTTGTAAATTGATTGCACGTTTATTGTAATTTAAATAACTGATCCATGTGCGACTTTTAGATAATAAGTGCGACATTACTGTAATTATTGAACAATATAGTTCATGCCACTTTGACAGTAAAATTTACCAGTAAAAATTTGTTCAACACCATATTTGGTATAAACGCAAACATTTTAAAAAATTTAAAATCAAACTCAGCGTTGCTTTGGCGCGTTCAAAAACCAATAACTCATTTTCAATAGCATTTCGGATACAATAACACATATATTTTCGATGTCCTCTTATTACTAAGAGAAAAAAACAAGAACAACATCTATTATATACCTGAAGATGTCTGTAGGAACAGACGAAAGCTTGTAGTAAAAATAACAACTAATACGGCAGAAATTTATATAAACAAGGATCAATTCATTCATAACGGATCTGGAGGTTTTTGTGTACTATTTGAATTGTTTGCGATGATGGATGTCTCGCCATTTAAATCATTAACCTTTGCATTAGTTTTGTGTGAATAATTCATGTATTTGTAAATTGATTGCACGTTTATTGTAATTTAAATAACTGATCCATGTGCGACTTTTAGATAATAAGTGCGACATTACTGTAATTATTGAACAATATAGTTCATGCCACTTTGACAGTAAAATTTACCAGTAAAATTTGTTCAACACCATATTTGGTATAAACGCAAACATTTTTAAAATTTAAAATCAAACTCAGCGTTGCTTTGGCGCGTTCAAAAACCAATAACTCATTTTCAATAGCATTTCGGATACAATAACACATATATTTTCGATGTCCTCTTATTACTAAGAGAAAAAAAAGAACAACATCTATTATATACCTGAAGATGTCTGTAGGAACAGACGAAAGCTTGTAGTAAAAATAATAACTAATAAACGGCAGGAAATTTTTTGTATAAAATTGTTTGCAATGGATCAATTTAAATCATTCATTAAATAATTCATGATCTGGAAATAACTGATCCATGTGGTTTTTGTTACTGTAATTATTTGAATTGTTTGCCACTTTGACAGTAAAATTTTATGATGGATTTGTCTAAACGCCATTTAAATCAAAATAAACTCAGCGTTGCATTAGTTTTGTTCAAAACCAATAACTCATTTCAATAGCATTTCGGATACAATAACACATATATTTTCGATGTCCTCTTATTACTAAGATAAAAAAAACAAGAACAACATATTATATATATATATATATAGACGATATATATATATATATATATAAATTTATATAAACAAGGATCAATTCATTCAAACGGATCAGGTTTTTGTTTGTCATGATGGATGTCTCGCCATTTAAATCATTAACCTTTGCATTAGTTTTGAGAATAATTCTGATATATATATATATATATATATATATATATATATAGTAAACAGTCGTTGATAAGAAAGAACTAAAACATAATTTAGGTCGTTGATATTAAAAATTAGGCCCCCCTCGAGTTACCTTTATTAATGCAAAATATAAACTTTACATAACTAAACTATTGTTCAATTCCCAAGAATAATGACGTAAGTTTAGGAATCTCTTGTTTCGTCATACAATACAGTCTTAGTCTTTAACAGTTTAGTACTTGCGAATCCCCTGGATGAACAAGTGTCCTTAATAACACATGGCACAGTCGATAAAGGCCTTAGTTAAATCCAGTGACAGGATCCAAAGAGTGTGAGTTCAATACCTGGTTAAGGCGGTGGAGAACTTAGAGAGAGGAATTAAAAAGAGATAACTGATAACTGACCTCCATTAGGCAAGGCACGGGGAAATAGAATTGTCTACCCCAGCGAGCGAAATAAAGGGTTCAGTTCGGCATTCCAACCAACTGAAGAAGGCCGGAGCGTACAATAGCAGAAACGTTTTTATAAATATGGCAACAAGGATGAAGATGATAGTCCGAACAATGTAAATCTTCCCTGGTGTTTATATATGCTCGACTGTGATAAGTCTTTGTAAAACGAAAATGAATGTCGACTTGATAAGGTACAGAACATATTTTTCTAAGTCCTTTTCACAGAATAATGATGTGAATGTAGCGTCAATGGCCAAGATTGGAATTTAAACCTAATTCTCTATCTTATCTGTATTTTGCTGTTTATTATGTCTCCCAGCTTTGTAAATTCGGGTTGTAAGTCAGAATTTGTACCTTTTTTATCACAGTTTCCTACTTGCATTTTATCTACTGTCATAAATCTCTCGCCTATCGGTACACTTGGAAATGTCTGGCAAAAAGTGAGAAACACATATCATGTCTTCTGTTTTGGTATCTACTTATCAGATGATAAGACACAGAGTCGAAAAATGTGAGTAGCATTGGCGGGCGTTGATATTACTGTTTGGAGAAAAGAAAATTAAACTTTGGAAAGAAATTTGCTCTCAGTAAAATGCGTCAATAGACGGAAAGAGAATGCAACGTAGGAGAGAAAAAGAAGAAATGGAAGACGAAGAATAATATAAAAGAACAAAATAACAAAAACATTAAGAAAAATATCAATATTTAAGCAAAAACAAAAGAAAAATACAGAAAAATGGAGGAGAGAAGAAGAAAGAAACGAGATTTAGAAAGAAAAGGAAAACAGAGAGTTGGATGAAAAGAAAAGGATAAGAAAAGAGGAAAACAGAGAGAGAGAGGGATAAAAAAGAAAAGGATGAGAAAAAAGGAAAATAGAGAGAGGGATAAAAAAGAAAAGGATGAGAAAAAAAAATAGAAAACAAAGAAAAGGGATAAAAAAGAAGAGGATAAAAAAGAAAAAAGAAAAAAAAGGACACGGAAAGAAATGTGTAAACGCCAGAAATCGAAATAAATAAAAACCACAACATCAACAACAATAATAATGATAATAAAATTTACAATTCTATGGGATTACACAATACACACTGACAGAACAATCAAAGCCAACCGCCCAGATATTGTTATTAAAGACCACACACGAAAACAGTGCCTCCTTATTGATATGGCAGTCCCTGCTGACTGCAATGTATCTTTGAAGATATTCAAAAAGTTGTCAAAATACAAGGATCTTGAAATAGAAATCTCGAAAATGTGGCATATGGAAACATCAACAATGCCTGTTGTAGTTGGAGCTCTAGGACTGGTTGGAAAAGATTCCAATAGACCAATTAAAGCGATTCCTGGAAGTCCATGCCTCAAGGAGATACAAAAAATTGTTCTGACAAGTACAGCCCAAACTTTACGGAGGGCTTTATCTATGTAATTTTTTTTGTCAGTGGACAGTGTCATGATGCCATTTCTAACCTTAGGTCCCTGGGCGGGACCCGGAAAGAAATGTGTACACGCTAGAAATCAAAGAAAATAAAAATAATAGTAATAATAATAATCTGAACCATCTCGTTCAACAGATTTATCTATCTGATAAAAGTAAACAAACGGCTGATCTGATCTATCCTCTGACCTATTCCAATGAGAGATAGAACTCGCTTGTCACATTCAATACCATCAAAATCAATACAGTAAAGTTTCATCCTCACCGGGTAGCCTCTCACTTGACTTCAGTAATGATACACGCTCAATGAACTTCGTTGTTTTGAATGTCTCTTGGGACTCAAGCTTTCTCCAAAGATAAGTCCTGGGTATGACATTAAACGACATTCGGAAGAAAGGCCTCTGATAGGAAGGTTTTGAGGGGTGTGGAGCCACTTGTACCCAGGTTCACCCTGACCCGGGGTGGTAGCACCTGTTAAGGTCCCAGTTATGGGCAATAGTTAACCCCTAAACTGAGGTCAAAAAGTCTTACAGAAAAATACCAACAGTATATTTTCATAAGAAAATAAATTATTAAAAATACAATTTTGTGTAAGAAATTACTAATACTCCCAATAAAATTATATTTCGGTATTAAATGACCCATAAGAAGTTGATATGCCGCTAAAAGGACAAACAAATGCTCGGTTTCTTGTACCACTCCAAAAAGTACATGACCCCTCTCATGCTTTAAATTTACAAGAAACAAACGAGACAAAAAATAGGGATTAGCTGATACACCCTGGATTCGTTTCAACATTTTATAAAATTCAGAAAGTTGACGTTTTTCTTCGTGACTAATTATTTTCCACCCTTAAACTTTTTTTTCTACAGACAAATCGTTGCTATTCTTTCCCTAATCTACTGATATTTTTATGACCGATGCCCAGAGATATACATTCTTTAGTTCCAATAGTTCAGACCTGTAGAGTTAGGACCTGTCCTGCCACTTACACATGGTCGATTCATCCTTATTTCCTATTCCATTGGTAAATGAGGAAGTTCTAATTTTTCCCTAGAACTTTTAATACTGTGACAAAGAAAAGGTACGGCTGTTTGGAGAACAAGTACCCCTAATTTTCATTCGTAATCGGTGAGACGACTGACCGGCCGTCTCATCGGCGTTTGAAGCACGTCTGATGTTTTCACGCTCATGCTCATTTTATCGAATGGCTGAGGCACGGAAATTTGCAAAATTTCCGAGCACAAGTTGTTCTTAAATTGCAGTTTCTGGATAGGTCATATTTTCTTTCACGTATTTTGCACGCGAGACACGTCCGAGCCCGTTTTCTTCAAGGAGATAAGCCTTTTTGCCTTTCCCCAGTTATTACGATATTAATCACTTTAAGTCTATAATCCTACTTTATCCAACATATCTTCATAATAAAATAGGTGTCGGGAAAGTTCGGCTGGTAAGACGGAGTAGTGAATAACAGAATGATAGCTGTCATGGATGATTTGTGCCTCTGAGGAATCAGAGCAGTTGAAAACACAGTGAGTGAGAAGAAGAGATGAGAGGTTTTCTTAAGAAAAAAAAAAACAATAAAAACTGAAGTTTTATTACATACTCCAAGGATTTAAGGCTTGATTTCCTTCGGTTTATTTTAGGATAAACATCCTTGTTTTGTTGGTGATACATAAGTTTAAGATAGGAGGACTTTTGCTCAAAGAAAATGAAATGAATGAACACTATTTACATTATTCGGACTAATGTCCCCATTTTTGTTACTATATTTATCACAATGTTTCGGCCCTTGTACACTCCTGCCTTCTTCAGGTGATTGGAATGTCAAACTGTACCCTTTATTTCGCTCACTAGTTCCATGTGTCATGCCTAATGTTTTTCAGTTATCAGTTATCTCCTGTTAATTCCGCTCTCTAAGTTCTCCACTGCATTAACCAGGTATTGAACTCACACTGTTTGGGGCCATGGTACACTGGATAAAGGCGTGAGTCAGATCCAGTGACATGACCCAAAGAGTGTGAGTTCAATACCTGGTTAAGGTGGCGGAGAATTTAGAGAGGGGAATTAACAAGAGATAACTGATAACTGACTTCCATTAGGCAAGGCATGGGGAAATAGAATAGTCTACCCCAGTGGGCGAAATAAAGGGTTCAGTTCGGTGGAGAACTTGGCGAGGGTTCTGTTTGACATTCCAACCACCTGAAGAAGGCAGGATTGTACAAGGGCCGAAACGTTGTAATAAATATGGCAACAAAAATGAAGACAATAGTCCGAATAATGTAAATAGTATACATAATGCCTCATCTCAGAAATATAGACATATAGTGAAAGGCCGAAACGTTGTAATAAATATGCCAACAAAGATGAGGACAATAGTCCGAATAATGTAAATAGTGTACATAATACCTCATCTGAGAAATATAGACAGATACAAAAAAAATTGAACGATTAATAAAGAGAATCCACGAAAAAATAAGATTATTTTCAAATATGAAACTGTAATATTAAACAGAATTGACTGTAGAACAAACCACAAAAACAAAGGATTAACTTAAATTCTTAGATAATTGCATATATTTCTTACCAAACGATGTCAACGCCTCTCCTTTCAAGCTAGTTTTTTCTTGATGTTGTCGTTTGCACATAGTTGAAACAAATCAATTCCTTCTACTCAACCAATGAAACAACATTTCTGGAAAATCACGATGTCCTCTGTTTTGACGACACGCGTCAGTAAACATAACGTTGCTGTTGAAGTTTTTAAGATGGTAAAGTTTACTAGAAGGAAGGGAAAAGGCAAAACTGATGTGATCTTAATCGTGGGTTTAACCTTCAAAGCAGAATCTCTACACGAGTTAAGTGGGAACAATATAATTCAGTTGATAGATTTTACAACATATCAGCCTTTAAGCTATATAATATTAAAACTCAGAGGTTATTATTAAGAGTCTCTCGGCAAACATAAGCATTTATATTGTTGCGATTTTCGCTGTTGGGCTGAAAATAGCCCTAGTGCAACCTATTCTACGTTCAGTTTCAGTTTCTCGTATATTAAATCTGTTGTAACTGATCCACACATGAAGTTATTTAAAGTGTTCAGTATTGACTTATTCCATATCCTGACTTCATGTCATATATAAACACGCCCAATATATATATATATATATATATATATATATATATATATATATATATATAATGTATGTATAAATTTAATGTACAGCCAGTTAGATCATGGCTACAAGAATGTAGGACGCCTATGGCTAAGATACAAAGACAAGCTAAAAGAGCAACTTGTCCGCTTTGAAGGTTAAATCAATGACGGTTACTACCTGTGGTCAGCTTAGGAAAAGGACGTTTACTACATGTGATCATGTTAGAAAAGGGACGGTTACTACATGTGATCAGGTTAAGAGAAAGATGCTTACTACATGTGAACATATTAGGAGAAGGACCGGAAGTGAAGAAAAGCGTATCTCAAATATCACTAGCTCTTCGCTCAATGAATGTCGGATTTCTCCTTATTGGGAAACGGATTATATTATCATAACATTATCACATGGAAATCGTAGCCGTATGTCTGTAGAGGCAAACATTGGTCGGTTTTATATTTGAGGCTCTAGGTGAAAATTTGCGGTGCATGTACTTGAACTTTTAGGTTAAAATTAATAAGTTTTATGCATTGATCTTTAGGTAAACTTAGGTCGTTCTTTTTTCTTCAGACTGCATGCATCTATCATTTAGGGTCCCTCACAAGGACTTTACCCATCTTCAGGGACTGCAGTACGCTCAAACAAAAAGCAATATATGAAATTTATAGTTTCTAAAGGAAAACTCTTATTATGTTGCTCGAAAATAAATTAGACTTTCCCAGAATAGATAGAAATGTGTGGCAAATTTACTTAAATGTTATTTATCAAAAATACAATCACGTTCATTTAAACGACTGCAACTTAAAGCCAATATTGTCCATTCGACTTTTGAATAAATCAGATATTTTCTTAAATAAATATATTTGAAATATTGTTTCCAAATACTCCGTTGTTTTTTTTGTTTTGTTTTGTTTTGTTCTGTCATCAAGTACAGTTGGGTTGACTGGGTCCCATAACGATGTATGCAGCCATAGAGGTGATGGTGAAATGATCAAGGTGGATAGTTCCCTGCTGAAATCAACGAATAGATGTCAGTGTGAAAGGTAAGGCATAAAGTTGGAAGACATCGGCAGTGACTCGACTTGGAGAGGGACATGCTGCCAGCTCTACTTACCAAACACACGTTACACCTGAATGAATACATCTCCAGGTTTCAACCCAGATATGTGCAGGGAACTGTTCAGGTGCTCAGCGCAGTGATCCGACGATTACAAACGGTTATGCCTTGGTTGTTTGATTGATTTTGTTTAGTGGCATATCACTCTACAATGAGTGAAATCTAGCTACTTTAAATATGATTTTAAAGCTTCAAATAAATATATTTTGAACGCAATCATATGCCTTAAAATAAACATATTTTGAACTCAGTTGTTTGCCTTCAACCGAAAAATTTTTGAACGTAATTTTATACCTTTAATTATATATATGTTGAATGCAATTGTATGCCTTCAACCGAATTATATTTTGAACACAAATTTATGCCTTCGATTAAATATATTTTGTAGGCAATTGTATGCCAAAAACTAAATATCTTTTGAAGGCAATCACATGTATTCAACTGGATATATTTTCAACGCAATTATATGCCTTCAACTGTATTTTGAACGCAATTGTACGCTAACAGCTGAATATATTTTGAACGCAATTTTTCACTTCAACTGAATATATATTGATCGCAATTCTGCGCCTTCAGCTAAATATATTTTGAACGCTATTCTATGCATCCAACTAAATATATTTTGAATGCAAATCTATGCCTTCAATTAAAATAAATTTTGACCACAATCTTATGACTTAAACTAAATGTTTTGAATGCAATCATATACCTTCAACTAAAGATATTTTGAACGCTATCCTCTGCCTACAGCTAAATATATTTAGAAGGCAATCCTATGCCTTCAAGTGAATATATCTTGAACGCAATTGTAACCCTTCAACTGAATATATTTTCAAAGCAATTGTATGCCTTGAACTAAATATATTTTCAGTGCAATTATATGCCATTAAGTGTATATATTTTCAAAGCAATTGTATGCCTTGAACTAAATATATTTTCAGTGCAATTATATGCCATTAAGTGTATATATTTTCAAAGCAATTGTATGCCTTGAACTAAATATATTTTCAGTGCAATTATATGCCATTAAGTGTATATATTTTCAAAGCAATTGTATGCCTTGAACTAAATATATTTTCAGTGCAATTATATGCCATTAAGTGTATATATTTTCAAAGCAATTGTATGCCTTGAACTAAATATATTTTCAGTGCAATTATATGCCATTAAGTGTATATATTTTCAAAGCAATTTTATTACATCAACTGAATATATCTTGAACTCAACTGTATGCCTTCAACTCAATATATTTGAACACAGCTTTATGCCTTAAACTAAATAAATTTTCGATGTATTTGTATACCTTCAGCTACAGATAAAATGGATTGTAGGTAATATTTCTATAAAACATTGTTGTCGATACGCTATAAAATATATTGCTAGTTATTTTTCCCTAAAATTAATGCTGATATTTCTACTATAAAATATATTATTTCATTTGACTTTAAATTCGCATTAATGGTAATATAAATTTGTATTTTTTGTAATACTTTATGTAAAAATGTATTGGTGTTTCTTTTTTTTTTCGTATAAAATGTATTTTTATTCATTCATAGTTTTTTTTTTCTTTTTGTGGGCGGGTCCCTATTAACCCATAGCTTGGACTCTAACGGTTGGGAGCAATCAGGGTCAAAGTGGACATATGGAAAAACAAAATTAAATAGTGGTTCCTAAAAAACCATCAATCTCCCGGTGGTATGCCTTGCTGCCGAATGTAGTTTGCCGTCATAGCCAGGACTGCTGGGTTGATGATGACGACGATGATGATGATGATGGTGATGATGATGATAATTCAGATATTATATCGAGCAAATATTGTAAGGTTGAGTCTCCTATACAAAGTCTAAATAGTGTTTACATTAACCAAACTTTAAGAGATCGAAACAAATGAAAATCTGTATGTGCTAAGACTGTTGAATATGGAGGGTATGGAAAAGATTGCCATTTTAACGACATTATTTTTCTTCGAATTATTTTTAAGGGTGTTCCCTTGCATTGTCATGTTCTTTTATGTGTCCTGGCCCTTCAGCACGCAGGCGATTATGGCCCTCCACATCCTCCTGTCCTTTGTAGATGTTAATATGTTTTGTTTTCTTATTTCTCTAAAGCCTTTTTCTACCTTCCACTTGCTCAGGCCCATTAAGTATATCAAGCATCGCTTTCCCCTGTCCCCCTTTTTCTCTCGTCCTGGGTAAGACGTTAAACTACATCAGTGTCCTGGGTAAGACGTTAAACTACATCCGCGTCCTGGGTAAGACGTTAAACTACGTCCAGCAGCAAGGCCTCTGATCAGGAGGTTTGAGGAGTGTGGAACCACCTCTGAATCGCTGGTGTTATCAGGTCCACCCTGACCTGGGGTGGTAATACCTGTTAGGTTCCCAGCTATGGTCAAATAGTTAACTATTACCAGCAATACTTTTTTGAAAAATTATTACCAGCAATACAATTTTTAAGGAAAAATATTACCAGAAACAGATTTTTGACAAAACAAAATATATATAACCAGCAGTAAAAGATTTTGTCAGCATTAAATGGCCCATTAAGGTTGATATGCCGTAAAACAAAATAAACCAAAGCAATCTAAACAAAAGAATGCATATTCTATTCATACGAATCTATCCTAAAAATGTTGTCGGCATTAAATAACCCATTGAAGTTGATATGCCGTAAAACCAAATAAAACAACCCAATCTAAACCAAAGAATACATATTCTATTCATACGAACCTATCCTAAAAATGTTGTCGGCATTAAATAACCCATTGAAGTTGATATGCCGTAAAACAAAATAAACTAAACCAATCTAAACCAAAGAATGCATATTCTATTCATACGAATCTACCCTAAAAATGTTGTCGGCATTAAATAACCCACTGAGCTGTTGATATACCGTAAAACAAAATAAACCAAACCAAACCCGCTTTTTCTCTATTTGTCCTATAAGTATCAGATTCTCCAAGTCCTACTTCCTCCATAAGTGTCCCAGAAATTCTAACTGCCTCTTCCTCGTGTAAAGTATACGTTTCCTTTTTTAACATTCTCTCCAAAATTTCGTCGTTGTTCACATGTTCGGTCCATGGTATCCTTAGCATCCTTCTGTAGAACCACATTTATTTTGCTGCAAGTCTCTTCTTCATGTTTAGTGTGATTGTCCGGCATTTGATACCATTCAAGAGGACAGATATCACATAACAGATCAGTACACTTTTGTTTGAATCCAACGCAGTTTGTATTTGTTTGTACTCTGGTTAGCTTTTGGAATTCATCTTTGACCATTCCAATACGTCTTCGGATCTCAGTGCTGCACATTCCGTCCTCTGTTAGAACACTTCTCAGATATTTAAGCGCATTGTCATAGCTGGGAATAATACCATTTTCGTTTACCAAAGACGGAATCGCTTGATGTAATTCTTCATATAGCAAATCAATTTGCTAAGAATAAACGGCGACAACGAAGATTTTTTCCAATTGGCAACAGCTTGTAATGAACGACATCTTCCATAATGTATTATGTATGAAACAAAAACTCCTGTCTATGGTGTCCTTATTTTTGTGATGTAATTATGTTTTAATTATTATTATCAATGTCTGTCTCGTTTTGTGTTTATATGCAAAATCAGTTGTTCATCTCTTTTAAGAATGCAATACAAAAATGAGGAATTGGCTTTTTTGGTTAAAAAAACTAATTCGATGAAGTATTTTTATTTACTCGAACGAAGCACACGAAGAAATCAAATTTCCACTTTGATATTTGCCACGTTCACTTGAAACATTCGGAGACAGTTAAAAATGATTCATTAAGTATTTTTAGACCATCTCTGTTACTTTGAGGTTGATCCAATTCAATGATCTCTTTCGATTTTTTTTTAATTCAAAGTTGTCGGCTTGCAGTGCAAAGCTTGTTGGATATTAAAAAAAAAAACCCAAAAAAACCCTCAAAAAACAACCCCAACCCCCAAGAAACACTATCTTTAACTCTTTAATCCCCAGCCAAATTACACTTCCCTTAGCTACATATGTTTACACTACGCAAATGATATTAAATGTTCCGGTAACAATATTATCTTTTCGGAATACATACAATGAAAAATGGCAAATATGTTGTTTTGAAAGTTATAATCCTTCATGGGGTTAAAATCTGACATGTCCAATAAATAACAATTAGAATCGAATGGAAGATATGATAACATTTTATTGATTACTTAATTCACTTTTACGGTATATCAACCCTTTGCAGTTTATTTAAACTGAGAACATTTTTTTTTATATTGTAAGATTTTTTTTTTTAAATTATTAACAGCTGGGAGAGAACAGGTGGAGTCATTAAATTCCAAAAGGTAATTGCGCTTGATTAAATAAAACGAACTCAACAGGAATTTGAGTTCGGCTTTCCGATTAACAATACCGAGGCGTTATTTATTACACAAGCCGCACTTGCAAGCTTACAGCAGCTGGTATTCCAGAACGGTCACCCTTTCTAGGCATTGCATACCTTCGGTGAGTGTACGGGAACCAGTGTTTCAACTTGGTATTACCGTAATCCAGATGATAGGCTAATACCATAAGCATTTTTCTACTATTCAACCTTTGTAGGTTTAGTACTAAATCGGAGCTTGAAATACGCAATTATGTTCCGAAAACCCTGGTATTTCTATGACGCATGTCCATTAGAAAAATCGTTGCAAAATTTGAGAGAATGTTACCAAATTTCGACTGAATCATTACAATTGCTAGATGCACTCGTCTGAGCTCGAATTAATATTAATGTAATCGTTCAAATTATTGTAATTAATCTCAAAGACGAGAATAAAATAGAGAAGTAAAAATCATGTTGTCCTTTCCTGATCTTTCTTCTATCTGTATATTGAATATAATATTAGGACATTGTGTATGAGAATATCTGTTTCAGGCTACGATAGAAGAATCCCGATAGATACTCGTACGATTTGAAAATTAAATGTAAAGAGCAATCAAAGTATCATATCAATCAGAAATCTTAGTTGCAGCCTATAAAAATTATTTATGCTAGTAAAATATTCCTATATGAGTGTTATTTGAATTTATCGATTGGAATATGTCTATTCGTTAGTCGTACATTGTAATATTTCTGACAAAAATGTCAACTTAAATAATGCAGTTTTAATAAAAGAATGGAATTTATTAAAGGGAAACATACATTGCATTCTGTATCTTATGCTGTAAATTTACGCCCACGTTCGTAAATTCCACCTTTCTTCATAAACCCTTGCTATGACAAGGTGGCATCTAATTAAACAGTAGCGACGAACACTAAAACAAAAGCAGGAATCAAGCATAAAGTGAGCGGTTGGCTTGTATAAATATGCACAAGCAAGAGATTTCTAATGAAATCTTCATGTTAAGCGTCCCTTCATCTTCAACGTTTGTATCGATGTTTAATTATAATGTGATTTTGACATCGGTGACTTTATAATTATACATGTTTTAACTTTTAATATGTCTACTCTATGTATTCTCCAATTGGTTTAGACTGTTTACCCTTTAACGAACTCTTCATTGGCATAGGATTATAGATCATGATTGCTTACACTATTTTGCAATAGATATTTACTTGACCCCCACTGAGTCAGGTTGTCAAACAAGATCTCTTTTTTTAACATGGAGAACAGAGTGTTTTCACTCGGGCCGCTGGTCTAACCTGGTCTTAGCTGGTCATAGCTTGTCCAAGCTGGTCAGACCTGGTCTAAGCTAGCCATAGTTGGTCATAGCTGGTCCCAGCTGGTCAGAGCCGGTCCAAGCTAGTCGTAGCCGTGATACCACCAGCACAGGGACGGAGCCTTGGGGGAGGTAAGTATCTACACTATTTTGCAATATTTGACATGAGAATTCTTGAAGTAAGTTTTTAACGCTCAGTTTATACGTTGTCTAAATGTGAATCTATATTTTTCAAGAGATAATAGTGAAATTATTTTAGATCTCAGGCAAGTGTTACTGATAGAAAAAATGGTGTTATTACGCTAAACACAACGGAAACTATAATAATAATACTGTGGAAATTGCTGCAAGTTTAACACTTACGTAGAGGTACCTTACAAATGGTACGCATATGAGTGAAGAGAAAGAAGAGAAACAATAGTTAAAACGAATGAAAACATTTTCTTTGTGAAGGGTGCGGCGACAGAAATTTCTCCCACGCATACCCTTTTTTAATCCATTTCCTCCAAGCAAGGTGACAATGCTACTGAGAATGCAGATGGTGGGATACAGAGAGTAAAATTGAAAGAGAACGAGAAGACTGAGAATGAGGCGGCTTGTGGAAAGGACAAAAAAGGTACAGGGTTAAAGAAGACAGAAGATGTCGAGAAACGCTGCATTTAAATTTTTGAAGGTTGTAGTTATCAGGGAAGCAAGAAATCGGAAGGGAATTTCACAGATAGGAAGTGCTAGAAAAGAAACTCTTAGAGTAGAAGTGGCGGTTGCAGCTACCTAGTTCAATAGTAAAATAGTAATTCCTAGTTACCAATCTCCCAGAAATTCTTCCCAAATAATGGTTAACGAGTAGTGCCAAAGGTAGGTTCATTGAGCTAATAACTTAACATTATGTGGGTGGTATTTCTGGTAAGTATATGTTGCATTTCTTATTCTACCGCATCCTGTATATGTAGGATTAGAACGAAATGATAAAAGACGTATGAGTAAATAAAAGAGAATTACTCCCATTTATTTACTCACACGTGTTTTATTATTTCGTTCTAATCCTACAAATATACAGGATGTCCATAAAGTTCGTGTGCACTTTAAAAAAATTATAACTTTATTTGTATTTGTGACAGAAATAATCTGTAAAAAAGGATTAGGAAGAATTAAATCTATATTTTTTAATGTTTTATTGAAATTTTATTTAAGTTTCCACATATCCTCTATCATTAGCAATACAAAGGGTAATACGATTTTGCAGTTCACGGAAACATTTCCCAACTGATTTACAGTAATGCCTGAAATCACATTAGTTATTTTAGCTATACTTAAAACTAGGTACATTACACTTTATAAGATTTTTTACAGAATATTTCTATCGCAAATACAAATAAAGTTTAAAATTTTTTAAAGTGCACAAAAACTTTATGGACACCCTGTATAGTGGAAGAAAACCTGATGTTTTTTAATTCATCATTTTTACATGGAATTAAATAAGATTTTACTCCAAAGCAATGTTGTAAGTTAATTTATGTAATTCTAATGGATTCAATTTAATCTGTAACTATTATGAACGCCCACAAGTTAATAACGTCTGCTCTCTTAGGCCAAAATCAATTACCTCATAAATAACTTGCTTTGTTTCAATTCGTAAATTTTAAACTAATTAGTTGTAGGTGTTGCAAGTAAATCTTCAAATCTGCATTTGTCTTGTAGAATATACAGCACTGGTGCTGCAAAAATATGCGGATGTAAATTTAATTTTACGAACAGACATGAGTTAAATTACATTCCAGACAGGCTTCAAGAACAGGAGAAGATAATAATTCATTTTTATTTTATTTATTTTATGCAAATACAAGCCTATATAAAATCTGGCTTTATTCAGAGAAAACACTGGAATCCAGAGAAGATCGAACATGATTAACGAGAAAGTATTTTTGAGAAAGTTTTGGTAAATTAAACTTCACAGCAAGCACTTGCTGATATTTATAGAATAGCATCACAAATCTTGCCTTTTGGTTACTTTTTTGCATTCAATGTGTTGTTTTCCCTCGAAATACACACACACACACACACACACACACACACACACACACACACACACACATATATATATATATATATATATATATATATATTCTAAAGAGGATAGAATCCAGGTAGAACTCAATGTCCAGGACAGAGTAAGAATATAATATAAAAGGCTCAAACACTAATGTTCCATGGTTATAATTTATTACATTGGAATCGTAATCACGATCCAAATAATCAAAACGAAATTGGAAAATATATATTATTATTTTCAGAATTCATTTTGAATTTCTAGGTCTGATGATTTTGATCGTGATTACGATTCGAATGTACCAAATTATAACCATTGAATATTAGTGTTTGAGCCTTTATATTATATATATATATATATATATATATATATATATATATATATATATATATATATATTATTTTTTTTTTTAAAATAATGATCCCTTCGCTACATAAGAGTTCACATGTTTCAAAAACGCGAGCTGAAAACATCAATGTAATTATTAAAATCTAGGAATAATTCATAATGATTCCTAAATTTTCGCTTGAGGATGAAACAGGGCTTGATACTCTAACTCAATTTAATTTTAATAATTATATTGAGGTTTTCGGCTCTCGTTTTTGAAACATGAGAACTCTTATTTAGCGAAGGAATCATATTTATTAAAAAGTAATTATAATTTAAGCTTTACTTCTGTATGGAGCACTGTTTTTTTTTTTAAATGAAAACAAAAATACTAGAGAACTATTTATTATTTACCTAACGTGTTCTTTCCTATTTTTCTACATATCTGCACACACACACACACACACACACACACACACACACACACACACACACATATATATATATATATATATATATATATATATATATATATATATATATATATATATATATGCAAAAAATATATGGATATAGATCCGACAGTATGAAGAAAAATATACGGAAAAAACAAACAAAAATCCTAATATGCAATTATGCTGTTTTAATGTTAATATAATGTCAACGTTGGACGTTTTGGTCTAATAAACCATCTTCTGGACATATTCATAAAATATAATTAACATTATTAATTCAACATGACAAAGACGATGTACATAAGAACAAAACTTTTCACAGCGTCGCCCACGTGATGACAACGTGACCATGTTTTAAATGGAGCTCTGATCTTATAAAACTTTCAGTTATCTGTTGGATAAATTTTGTTCTTAATTTTGCAGTCATCTAAGTATTTTGTCATCTAAGTATTTTGCAACAATTTGTGCCGCGTGTTTCGGTATATTGTCTTATCGCAATGTACAGTTATACCCTCAAAACTTCGTTTGTGGGCTTTTTTTAATATTATTTTTAAGAATAGCCAAACACTGTTCTTTATTCAGGATACCCTGGACACTCACTAGTTTTCCTCGTCCTTGTGTTTGACCGTATTCGAAAACAAAACAAAATTCCACTAAGAATGAAATTAACATATTCTCATAAATCACATTAAAGAAAGTGGCACATTTATATAAAATATCTTTGTTCCACAGGAAATTTTTTTAAAAAAAATCACTTTAAACTGTCTAAAGAATTAGCCGAAAAGCTATATATATATATATATATATATATATATATATATATATATATATTTTCTCTCATTTAACAAGTAGAGAAGACAATATTTATGAATATATATATATATATATATATATATATATATTATAAATTAATTGATTTAAAAAAACATATTTTAAATCAATTAATTTTTAATATTAATGCTCTGTAAATTTACATTGAGCACTATTTTGTAAAAATAAAAATATCTATAAGAACACCGGATTATATATCTTGCTGTTCTTTCTTTATGTATATATATATATATATATATATATATATATAGATAGAGAGAGAGAGAGAGAGAGAGAGAGAGATAGATAGATAGATAGATAGATAGATAGATAGATAGATAGATAGATAAAATGGACTCTCACGTCCATTTCGACGTAGGTGGATACGGCTATCTCATTCAGCTTTATGTTTGTGATGTATTATATATATATATATATATATATATATATATATATATATATACATATACGTGTGTGTGTGTGTGTTTGTGTGTGTGTGTGTGAGCGAGCGTGTGTGTGGGTGGGTGTCTGTTTGCGTGTTTGGGTGTGTTTTGAGAGAGAGATAGAAATATAATGAAAAAACTGAGATACACATAAAAGATATAAAAGCACTATTTGCAGACACGACGAACCGTGTGTTCAATATATATGGAAAAAATGCTTAGATTTTATTGATGTCCGCCAGTAAAAGATTCATGTGGACGTAAGGGTTTTTAATAATACTGTCGCTCATTCATCAGCCGGTCAGAGAAAAGTAAAAATATAAATACTGCTTTTCCATATATATATATATATCTATATATATAAGCACATATCGAACAGCAGGGATCGATCCCAGCGTGCGGCACCTTACCTTTGGAAAGTGCCCGAAAAACATACCACGGATTGACCCAAGCCTTGTGAGTGAAATTGGATAGACGGATCTCTTGTGGGCCGTCGATAGCTGTGCTACCAACGAGGTCACACGACATCTTGTCCGAGGGCTTGAGCGTGCTTTCCCAAATTGCTGATTACGCTAGATAACACGGTCTTTCCCAGAAACTGTAACTAGTGTCTGCTTAGCATAGTTGCAGTATAAACCACAGGTGGGCTCTGTGGGTATTGAATAAACACAAATGCGCCTGAGCATGCGTCTGCAATAGAGATTGGCTTGCCACCCTAGTAGACAGGTATACCCGACTGGCATGCTGTACAATATATATATATATATATATATATATATATATATATATATATATATATATTATTGTGAATTTCTTCCTCGGCCTACTACACATATGACGGCTGACCGATTTTATTCGAGTCTGACTGTCTGCTAGAAAAGCTATCCAGTCCCTGTTGCAGACGCCTGATCAGGCACATTTGTGGTTTTAAAAGTGAAAATTCCCAAATTCTGTCAGCTTCACACAAAACTTTCTCCAAATCAACATGCGGACAAGCATCTAAAACAATCAAAATGTCACGATAATCATATACTGCACTTACACAAAGATAGAATAAACAGATATGAATGTATGACTAGAGAAACGAAACTACCTTCTTTAAATAAATCTTTCACCTCAGGAGACGGTATATTAAAGTGCGTCTGAAATACTTAACATCCGTATATAATAATAATAATAATAATAATAATAATAATAATAATGATAATCCAGTTCAGCCATGCTATATGACTTTCAAAAGACATGTAATATGCGATAGGCCTATATTTGAATTGAATATGAATTGTGGCGTTCAAATAAACACTAAGATGTAGCCAACAATTTTGTCTATCATACTGACAACAACCAGGTCTTAATACTGAATGAGACGGCCGAAATATCTGGACAAATATATGCACTTTCATAGAATAATTAAATATTTAGCGGTAGTGTATATGTTTTTAAGGTCTATTTCATATTCCTTATAGTTAGGATGATTCTGGTTACACTTAAGGACGATTTTATTTTTATTTATATCTAGATAATTGCATCTGCTATTTATTTTCAAAAAAGTCTTTAAAGTTAATTTTCTTTGCTCAGCGATATCACGTTTGATAATATAATTGTTCATAAGTGTTTGTTTTATTTATTTCAATTTTTTATAAAATAATATCTCCGAAGAAGATATTATTTTAGCTCGATTAATCACCTTTCTATAATGGTTATTTTATGTCGCAATCTAATTCACATTCAATTAGAAAACATATTTCGTCTTGTTTTTTGTTTTTTTTGTTTTGTTTTTTTATTGAAGTAGTGAAATTATTTGTGAAGTATATTAGGATTGTCTAGAACACTTAACGAGAGCAGAACCGGGAGAATTAGAAGCCTTACTAGGATTCATTATTGGCGGGAATAAACTTAGCTACAAGATATGCAGATGATAGAGGGTTGATAGCAGACAAAGAAAGGAAGCTACATGAAATGCTACATAATGTAGTGAAAAAGAAACGAACAGAAAGAATTAACATTAATTGCAAAAATACGCAATATATGCTTTTTAGCAAAAGAAAGAACACAGAATGTAAATTTATAATGGGAGATACGAAAATCAAACAATTTAAATATCTAGAATATCTTTTAACAGGAGTGTGGATAATGAGACACTTAAATCCGAAGGCGTATTGTGATAGCTAAAGATGCCTTTCAAAAGCTAAGCACAGTATTAGGAAACAAAAAAAAAAAAAAGAAATTGTGACAAACAAACGAAATTAAAAAATCTGTTACCTAAAATCAGACGTTGTATATGTCAATGAATGCTGAACAATCTCATCACCGATGAAGAAGAGACAACAAAAAAACAAAAATATAGTTATACAATATGATGCTTAGAAGAGCATGGACCGGAAACGTGAGGAACGATAAATTTTTAGAGAAAATCGAAACAAAAAGTACATTCTTATACTTAACATAAGGAAGAGAAATTTCTAGAGCACATAATGAGGAAAGAGGGCTAGTAAAAGCTGATACTCACAGGATTGCCGCAAGCGAGACAGAGAAAAACCACACAATCTACTTAGTGAACTTGAATAAATGGATGGCAAAACATGTTTTACGAGAGACAGAATTTATTAAGGGCTACAAAAAAAAGAAAATTCTTGAGAGCCATGGCCGTCAAAGTTCTGAAGACACACGGTGCATAGAACAAGAGATTATACTCATCTAAACACAAACATGAACGCCAAACAGGTAAAAATGAACATATTTTTCTATTTCTTAGTACGCTGCTTAGCTTCTAGAATAAACTGTTACGTGATATCTGTTCGCCTGTATGACAATGAGTACTTGACAATCTCCTCAAAGATGAAGAAGAGACTTGAAGCAACAGAAATGTCGTTCTACAGAATAACCTTGCATACCGTCTTATTCACACTGATGATTAGTCCTTTCTTCCAGCTTTCCTTCACTAATTTTCTGTTCGAGTTTTTATACTTTACTTTCTGTGGCTGCTATTAAAACTGAGTCATTTGTCTATCTTGTATTGTTAAGAATGTTCATGTCTATATTTCTGAGATGAGGTATTATGTACATTATTTACATTATATAAGTAAAATAAGTCAAGGTTACCTTGCCGTTCCAGTTGTTTTTGTGACGTACTTTATCAAATAATTTTGCATCATCTATAAAACACATTTACACACCCTTCATTTGTATTGCTCTTTCCGATGTCATTTTGATCATTAATGCCGGATCACTTGTCCCAGTGTCTTTAATGAACCCGCACTGATCTTAGCCTATTTAAGTCGTATTCTGCTCCGTGCCATATTCACCAGAAGTTGGACGATAAATCTTTACATGGTTCATTAGGCTGATTATCCGATGGAACTTACATTCGTTTGCATCTGGCCTCTTCGGCTGTGCTATGAAATAGTTCTTTTTAGGACTTGCGGTATTTAATTTCTCTTGATAAAACTACTGGGTGAAAACCCTGTAGCCGTGAAATTCTCACAATGATATATCGCCTTTGTTTAGCTATTGATATAATACCCAAAAGGTATAAAGAAAATCTATTGCAAGAATTAGAAGGATAAATATACTTCGCCCCCCCGCGGTTTATTTAATGAGGCAAGTCAGAATGTGGCGATGGGATTTAGGCCAACGGGTTGACATGCGTTGTCACAATTATTCTCTTCTTACTCTCGCCTCCTCCTGGAAACGACGCTGTAAATATTATTCCCCATAAAACAAAGTGGGTATAAAAGGGAATCACCTATAGTTGATGCACTCTGTCATATAGCGTTGGGGTTTGAAAAACTGGGAGTCGAAGATGACACGAAACGCAATATAATCTTGCTTTTCAGTTTTTAATCTTACTGTAGTTGTGTTATCATTCATTTTTCATGACTATGATTTCTATTCTGATAGATTCATTTAATGGACGAGTCGTCACAATCGATAAACAGACTAGTGGCTATTTTAATGACGCTACCCCTTAGTTTTCTAAAAAAAAATTAATTCGCCCACCAGTCACAGATATTTGATACGAAGATTTTAAACCTTTTTTTAGCAGTTTGGAAAGTATTCTTAGCCCACTGATAATATTCTTGCCATTCACTTTTTTCACCTACTTGTTAGTTGCAATGATATTCTATCTAATCGACCCATGTACTGATGTATTTCTCCTCTCTTTCACCTTTAATATGATTGCTTCTTTCGGTAGATGCATCCAATTTTAACTTCCTGTTTGTCTGAACATCATCACATAAATCTCTTTCCCAAATTCCATTTCAATATACCGTATAACATTTCTGTTGAGATCAATGCTGTCAAAGATGATTTTCATCGGCATCTTTGCTGCTGAAGTCATTTTTATTTTTATTATTATTATTATTATTATTATTTTTCATCGAATGTTCCCACAAATATTACATTAAATATCGAGGGAATGCCAGGGTCTTTAATTCTTTAATTCTGGTCAGTGTTCAAGCTGATGTAATACTTCCTCTTTATATATATATTTTCTATCTGTAATTTATTTGTTTTTGCAGATAATGAATTACCATTATTATGCATTAATGTCATCTTGATATATATATATAATTCTAGAAAGTGTGAGCAGACTGAACAACACCATGGTGATCGTTAGTTTCACGCTCCAACTTCAGACAAAAAACTGATAGTCAGCATGTAATGATGATTCAAATATCCACACGATCTATACTTGTATATACGTGATGCGATAGGTAAATTTTCACCATTTTATATATTTAATTTCGCGCGTGGGCGTTGTTTGTTTTGATTTTCTTTTCAGTACAGTAGGGTTAGTTGGTTACCGTCCTTAAACAAGGAGTCCACCCAGAAGAGTTGCAGGAAATTATATATATATATATATATATATATATATATATATATATATATATATATATATATATATATATATATATATATATATCGTTTTGTTTTTCTACTTCATTTATTTGGTTTAGTTAATGAACATATATATATATATATATATATATATATATATATATATATATATATATATATATATATATTGTGTATATTTAGGCAGCAATTTATATATATTATTAAGTACTTCTCGTTTTTCACTGTCGCGTGGTCATGTATGACGTCACGTATATACGAGTTTGTCGTTACTTTGAAAATTCTCATGCAGCAAGGACGGAATTTCATTGTTGTTTCGTCCGTTTGTTGTTTGATTTATTGACATTGTCATTTTTGATAATGGCTTATGCAAGCCGAAAGCTATATATATATATATATATATATATATATATATATATATATATATATATATATATATATATATGATCGTCACCTAAGAGTGAATAGCTAAGCAATTTATAACAGTAAACCAGATTGTAGTCTTAAGTATTAACTTACTACAACAAACAAACGAAGTAAAGTTGATGCGTAAGTGCGTGAGGTAAGTGCGCAGTTCATACGGCTATGTTCGTTCTTCGAGTCCAATTTCGTTTCTACTGCTCACCTTTACACTGGTTGGTCAGTTTTATAAACAGCAGTTTTCGCATAAATAAAACGCAATTAATCTTCAATCCGTCACTTCCTCTCGGTATGAGCTTCTTGCTCTTGTATTTTAAAGTTGACTCAAATTACTGATAGTCATCGGTCGAAAGTAAATTTAACAAGACTCATATAGCTACACATTGCTACAATCGATTGAAATTTATAAAATATTTTCTATTAGAACAATTTGTCAGGAGAATAGGATTCGAAAGTTTAATAACTGCTAACACTTTGGGGCGTCCTTCTTGACGTCTTCTTTGAAGGAGCGTTGAAAGTTAACATCTTTATTAAGTCATTGTTTTCCCCTCAAGTTATATGTGCCATCCATTTTAGTTGTTGAGGTTATTGAAACTCCTCAAGTGATATGGTTTCTGTTATATGCTACAGTTCTTCTGATGTTTATGATTCTATAGCGCTAGACCACGAGGTTCAAAGAATAATTGTCCTCTGTATGTTCTATAGGGTTAATTCGTCGAAGTCTTTCTAATTCTTGAACTGAGAAAGCGTTTGTATACAGATGAGAGTACAGATATTTCTGAAAAGATCTGAAGACATGTATGCCGTGAATCTGCATTCGTTCCACATTAAACAGCTTTATCAGAGGCTGTTTAATGTTGAACGAATCACCTCAAATCTCCAACTGCTTTACAAATATTCCTGCAGATTCAACCTTCATCGTAAACTAGACAATCTTAATTCTTACGCAAATTTTTACTTATGATCTCTTCCCTTTAAGATGTTCGACAACGTAAGTCAAATTATATAGGAAATTCTCTAACATTCACGTTTCACCCAAAGTTTTTCGCATTCTTTGAAGCGAGATGTTAATATTTTTGTACTCTTTTTAATGACTGATGTTAGGTTTTTTTTTATGTTCTTCAGATAAAGATTTTAAGTTTATATAATTACATATACTTCTTGGTCGGAAATCTTAAATAATTATTGCTAGAAGGGACGAAAGACAACACACTGATCCGCAGTAAAAGGTTATAACGTTTTTATGTACATGCAAACAGTATAATTGTAAATTTAGTCATACCTTGCGGAGGATTAGTAATACCATTGAATTAATCTCCGTATGGTATATTGGATAGAGGCTAGGAATGAGAAATCGAGTTTGAATTCTAGTCGAGTTCATTACATTCTGTCGTATTACACATTATAGTTTCTTGGTCCCTATTACCCAGCTTAGAGGTCCCTTGTTTATTGTGATACAGCCGGCGAAGCATTTCTGGTGTCCTCTTCTTCTAGTTTCGGCCAGACACGACACGTATTTCAAATCTTCCTAATTAGTCCTATAAATTGAACCATCACGGTAAGACATGCTTTTTTTTTTTCGTAAATTGGAATCACCTTAATTATCTTACATTTTGTAGTTCTTCCCTTTTAGTAATTTTAATATTATCTATACACATTGTTAAGTATTTTCTCTGCAACACGTGTCAGGTTAGGAACATGTTCTTAGACAGCTGACCTCTTCTCATGTGTAGCGCCTTATACTATTTTGTACATTATTTTTCTTCTCTGAATAGGTCTCTTTTCATTATTAAACTCATTATAAGCTACATAGCTATCGGACTGGACGAACTTATGTTAAGGTTATAACTGACCACAGGTCAGTCTCTTTTTTGCATACCACTTTTGTTTATACATTGATCCTTTAAAAGGACCCCGGCCGCCTGTAATCTTTGTTTATTGCCTTTTATCTAGGACTAAGCCTACCACTAGGCAATTTACTCGCTGTTTCGTTATTCCTGTACTTTGTCTTTGTTTCAGTTTTACCATCTTTTACAGTCAATAAACCTGTTAACGAATGAGCTATTTGCCTTCAGAGTCGTGAATGCCAAGAGGCGTTTAAACTTTCCATCGAAAGCCCATACACGAGTTTAGGCAGACACCACAATGTCTTTGCGGGACGGAACACATTCACATACATATAAATACCGTTGGGTAATTTATCCATCATTCTCATCTAATCTATCTATGAGTTAAATAGTAGAACTTGTAGCTGGAAAAATCATTGTTATCTACTAAACATTGTTAATGAAATAATAACTAGCAAAAAATAAAGTAATTATTTTTAAAATCAAAAATATGTTTTATCATAAATAACTCAGAAGTGGTTGATAAGCCATGAAAAAAAAAACAAAAAAAAAACTAATTAGTCAACCAAACCCATAGAATGATAAAAGAATAAATTAACTAGTCAGTTACGCCGAAGCTTGTTTCAATACAAATATAATTGGATTCTGAAAATATCGTGAAACATGAGATGGATTTTATAACAGAATTATTACGGTGTACATGAATTAAAAACAGGCTGCTTCAGAAAAAGAAATACTTTCTTTTAAAAAATATTTTTTATAAGTCTATTCACGGAACTCTGTGATAAAAATAACATAAAATTAAAGGGAAATAATATGCAGATACAGGGAGAACTAAGAATATACAATGGAAATTATTGCCAAAAATGGACTCTCCTCACGTCCTTTGGTTAAGTCGTGTCACTGATTGCGTTTTATAAAAAGAACTGCCGATTAAAAAAAAAGTTAAATTAAGGAAACGGGAAAGAATGAAAAAAAAATATTGAAATTAATTCGCATATTTGTTATATGTGGACCATTATTTAATTCAGCTTTTATTCTGTTGCGTTCGCATATTCTTTTCCTGATTTTATTGATCGTCTGCTTATTGCTTATCCGACCTGATTTCAATTTGACGTCACTTTTTTTTATTAACGTTTCATTCTTTAGATCCTTTTATCTTTGTCTTTTTTGTTGTTTTTTTTTTTACAGAAAATATTTTTTCAACCTTTTTGAATATCCTATCAGGGATGTTCTTTCTTCATTTAATTTTTTTCCTCTTGGAATTTAGATTTGTTATTTTCATTCCTATTGAAATTTCCCTCCTCTTTTTTTAGGACTCTCCATTTCTGTTCACTTCCTATTCGTTCTGGCTTCCTGGGTAAGACGATAAACTGCATCCACGTCCTGGGTAAGACGATAAACTACGTCCAACAGCAAGGCCTCTGATCAGGAGGTTTTGAGGAGCGTGGAACCACCTCTTAATTGATGGTGTTCACAGGTCCACCCTGACCCAGGGTGGTAGCACCTGTTAGGGTCCCAGCTATAGGCAAGTAGTTGACACCACAACCTGACTCCAGAACACCATGAAAGTGTAAAAATAGATTTTAATGCCAGAAACACTTTTAGAAAATTTAGTATCTGGAATAAATATTTGAAAAAAATTATTACCAGAAATAAACATCTTGTCAACATTAAATAACCCATTGAGGTTAATATGCCACAAAACAAAACAAAATATACTTTTAAAAATATTACCAGCTATAGATTTTTCAAAAAAAAAAAAGAAGGAAATTGTCGGCATTAAATAACCCATTGTGGTTGATATGCCACAAAACAAAACAAACCAACCCAAGTCAAATATTATCAGCTATACATTATTGAAAAAATGGGATCTTTTATCGGCATTAATTAACCCATTGTGATTGATATGCTACAAAACAAACCAAACTAAACTTTCCATTTTTAAAATGAAGAATATTACCAGCTATACATTTTTTTGAAAAAAAAAAGGGAAATTTTGTCAGCATTAAATAACCCATTGTTGTTGATATGCTACAAACCAAACCAAACAAAGCCATTCTTTCTTTTAACGTTTTATTTTTAATTACTTCATTCATTTCTTAATACTTCTTTTCTTTCTTTGATGACTGTACATTTTCAGTCTAATCGGAATTCTTTTCCCGTTTTCATTACTTATCGCTTTTATGTTTTGTATTTCTTCATATCTACCCCATCCAATAATCACACATTCTATTCCATGTCTACATTCCGTATATATATATATATATATCGATAGTTATTGTTCACATAATTTTATCATAATAGCTATCATTTCCACACCCGTTCTGAAAGTTATTCTGTTCCACATTTCACTCTCTTTATCTCTGGACATGGAGATGCCAAAAGTGGGTATATAGTAATGAAAAACAAAATGGATTTTATTGATTATACGAGGGTCGTTCAAAAATATCTAAGCCTCACCCAGAAAGAGAAGTCGTAGCTGAATACTTTTGATGTGAAAAATCTAGACGTCTTATAAATTAGAAAAACTAATTTAGATTTCGGTCTTATTTTTTGTGCAGGTGAGACCCATACACAGGTTATATGCGACAAATCTAAAAATGGGCATAAAATAGGCCTGAGCAATCATAAAGAAAGGAAATCCATGAAGACATGATACAAGTATTTGCTGAGGAATCCTCTTCCTATGCAACTGGGTTGCGAAATTTAAGCGAGGCAGGGTCAGTACAGATAACCTTCAGATCGTCCAAAAAACTAACCACTTATAAACAATTTGATGCCAAGATATTCTATCATGCACCTTCCTCTATATATTTGACTACATAACGGTCGTTTTGCGTCTCTGTCTTTGGGCAGAGTGTGACTTAGTTGTGGCTCTCTTCGTAGATAGATACACAACTGTGGAAAATAAATACTGTGAGGTATCTGGCCCGAGGAAACAACTTCCTGGGTATGAACCCACCCCAATTGGATTAGAGGCTGGGGGTCGGTAGTCACGGAGGCTGGACAATGTTTGTTCTTGGGCCGTTTGTACGAGTTCGGGTTCCCCACATTAAGCCTGACCTTCTGTCACACTCCTTCTAAGTGGAGGATATAAGAGAAAATATACATACCGGACGCTTTCAAATAAACATATTATAACCCCATATTGTTTTTTTTTTTTTTTTTACATTCAGTCCACAAAATGCTAGCAATAGAAATGATTCAGCTCCCTCTACACCATAACACTTCTTTCAATCCCTTTTCCATTCTTCAATCCTACCAGTTCAACTAGGACACATCACACAATTTCCACGCAGTCGGATCCCACTCATTTCCTCTGTAATTCAAATCTAAGGGTTAACCAGCGCACTAATAACCTTTTCCCCCAAATTGCAAATTAATACAACAGGCTCCTTCTCGGATACTTCCATGATCATTAAAATCTTACTCATTTCAACTCAATTGTTATCTATCAAATTTGTCCTCATAATTTTCACTTGCTACCAATTATTTTTTTCTTTTAGCAGTAACCATCTACATTGAATAGCTCGCGAGTCATAGAATGGGGTACTTTAATATAAACTGTCATTATTTCTTTTTACTCTTTTTAGATTCATTCTACACCTTTTTTTTCATTTTCTTCATTCTCAATTCCTTCTTTCGGTTCATTTCTAAGACTCTCCTAATCAGTATGCTAATTCTTTTCTTTCCTTTACTCTGTAGGTATGCAGAAGGCGTTTAACTCCCTTTGGTGGAGATAACTCACATGGGTCACTTGACGGACCGTTTAGTGACGTACCTCGATACAGTAGCAATAGCCACAGTCAAATTCAGCTTCTTTTTACATCAGCCAAGCAAAATGTTGCTATTTTTAGACCGCCCCCCTCCCCCTTATCGCTTATAGATGCTAAATCTGCCTCCCTAGCAGCTTAAAAGTACCGTTTCCTTTTGGAAATATATCTTTCCCAGGTACAGAAAGAAACTGCAGCTGGCAGTCTTCAGTTGAAGAAAACACAAGACTTGTTTATCGTTCGTGGAATATGACCTCGCCTGGTTCATAGATGAATCCGGCCCGTAAACATGGTTTCCTCCGACACTGCAGTATATCTACAGTGTAACCCGGATATAAGAGAAACCCTGATATAAGAGAGATTTTCTCTGGTCCCAAAATGTTCCCATACTTACCTAAACAAAATAGACCAAACCCGGATATAAGAGAAACCCGGATATAAGAGACTTCTTATCCGGTCCCGACAACTCTCTTATATCCGGGTTATACCATATTATATGTAAGATCCTTCCTTTTACTTCTTCTTACATTCTGCTTTGCTGTGTAGATACATGTGATATATTATTTTCCGCGTGGAACATGTGTATATATGTATACAGTGTAACCCGGATATAAGAGAGTTGTCGGGACCGGATAAGAAGTCTCTGATATCCGGGTTTCTCTTATATCCGGGTTTGGTCTATTTTATATACATTAACACAGGCTCTAATTTGGAACCAGAGAAAATCTCACTTATATCCGGGTTTCTCTTATATCCGGGTCTCTTATATCCGGGTTACACTGCATATAGTTTTGTGTATGTCTTAGTGATATAAATGTTTCTCTGAGAACAAAAGATGTGTGTAATTCCTTTTCTTTTCAGTCATTCCGTAGCCATCCATGTCGGTGTTATTATATCACGGATAAGATACTGCCGATAATGGGGGAAATGCAAATGGCAGAATAATTCTTTCTATCATAGCTTCTCCTGTTACAACTTTACACTATCCTTATTTACATTATTTGCACAGCGATTATTGTCTTTATCATTGATTTTATCACAAAGTTCCGACTGTTGTGCTACTACCGACTTTCATCAAGTGTGTGACGTCGTCCCCCGGTCGCAGCGCCAACTGTGACGTTCTATCCTGATCTACCACGGCGCCAGTTGTGACGTGGCCGTTCCAGGGTCCTATCCCGGTCACGACACCAGTTGTGACGTCCCTAAACAGCACCAATTGTGACGTCTTCGCCGCGGCGCCAGCTGTTCGCTCCTCGCTGCTCCGTCCGGGTGTCGCTGCTCCAAACGTGACGTTCGCCTGTCGCGTCAGTCGTGTTGTCTCGTACTGTGACGACCAACTGGCTTGGTATCGGTCGCGGCACTCAAATGTGACGTTCTAACTTTTGGTGATTCGGGTGGGAATCTGGTTAGATTTGATATCAGCCTCGCCGTTCCCAACTCGCTTCCAACGCCTGGTTACCAAGGTAACTGCACTGATCTCCAGTCTGCCTACCCACGTTGTGAATTGATATTAGACAGACGAGATCAAACAGGGGTTGGGGCCGTAATGCAAATTGAGTTCAACGGGAGTGGTAACACACAAATATGCACAAAAGAAAATAAAATGAAAACTCAAAAAGTTCAAAGTATCAAAGAAAAAGGTAACAAACTTTATGTCTAGTTGTTCGATACATAGGACTGCATCTATCTCGCGACCGGTTCTGTGGATTGTGACACGTCGCTTTCGCTAGGCAAGTTTTAACGCTTCAAGTTGTTTGCTCTCTAAGAAATTTGTGTTTCTGTGTGTCTTTGGAGGAAAGTCGAAAAACTTATTTCTGTGGTCTGGTTCTAAGTCGCTCTTCAAAATAATTGTTCTTGGTTGAAGAGGAGTCCAAAATTTTGCGTGAATCTTGGTCAGCTATCTTGGTCTATCATCTCTGCCGTCCGGGACTGAACTGTATTCTGCCCGCCAGGGTCCGAACGAACTGATTTCTGCCTGTGGGGGCCTTGTTTTTATTGACGCCGTCAAAAACCGGGTTGGGTCTGTTGGCGTCGGGGAGTTCCTCGCTAATTCTAAATACATACCCACCTCTTTTATTTCTCCCACTTTCTCACCATGCCTCTGAGGGGCGTGAACTGCCCTCCCCGCTTCTTCGTAGCGGCTTCTTATACTTATACTCTGGATGGGGGCGTCGACAGTCTTCTTCGTGCGTCACGTGACAACTCTCGGCCAATGAGGTCTTGGAAAAGAAATACCTTGTTTAACTAAAAAAAATAATGATCTCTCCTCTTTCTCTTTTTCTTTCTTTCAAATCGCCGTTATCATGAACGGATAATGAGACAACTCTTTGTTCAACACGTGGCGTTTGTCAAGCAGTTTATCGCTAATGCATCAGAGGCTGGATTTTCCGACATGGTCTCAGAAAGGGATTTTCTCCAAGTTTTCAGTCAGTCTGACGTCTCCGAGGCAGCAATAAAAACATTTCTTATTCCATTCATTTTCCTTCGGTTCATGTGTCTGATAACAAAATTTTATTATCGCAGGGCAAAAGTCTGTTTTGTCGAAAAGAGCTTAACTAGTGAGACTACCTGTGTGGGATTTTAATTTTCCATACCCAGCTAAGGCTCCAAGCCACACGTGTGTTTTGTCAATTATCAAAATCTAACGTTTTCAAGTGGACTTTCTTTGGTGAACATTTCTTGATAACCCAATTCCATTCGCGCGGACAAGTGGGGAAATCGGTCAATGCTTGCTCGCAGGTGGCCTTTAATTTTGATAGTAAGATGCTTTCTCGTACCAATAGTTTAGATAACACTTCCCTACCCACTCAGTCTCATTGTCATTGTAATGACACTCCTTTCGGCATTTGCCACTTATCCAAAATAACCCTTTTTTTTATTGCCCCTTAAGCCGTGTGTGTGTGTTCGCCTATGATCCGTCTCGCATTACTTTTTCCTTCCTTTCTTCTTTTCTGCCTGGATGCATGGTGCCACAAGTGCCACAAGTGTATTTCGATCTGGACAACCTACGAGGAATTTATTTTGCTACAGCTGCTGCTGTTGTTGAATACTTGCTCTCATATATCTTTCTTTATTTATTAGCGGCTTCCATATCGTATTCATTTATATAATAGTCTTATTAAAGAGGTCTTCATAGACCAGCATATAGGTCGATTCTGCAGAAGCAAAAATAGAACTCCCTATAGTTCACCCGGATTGATATACAACTGACATTAAACTCTTCAAAACGAATGAAATGCCGCCACTGAGAAGGCATACAACTAAAACGTGTTTAATATAATGCTGATCTTGTTCATCTTCCGTTAGTTGAATCGTTACTAAGTGCAGTTAATCAAACGGCTTAGTATAGGTCTTGTGGAACTCTCCTGTTATTCTGTTCATTTGCAAGGAAGTTAGTAATTTGCATGCGTATACATCCTCATGCGTTTTAAATGTTGAAAGGTCGTTAGATTCTGAATATTTTTTTTTCAAATTGAGCATCTTAAAATGATTGTCGTTGTTTGTAATAAAATGTTCTGTAAGCTTCATTGAAGTCACATTATTGTGTTTGACATCATACTTTTGGCCATTGAATATTTTATTTAATTTTTCCGCTGCGTAAACCACATAAATCAAGTCACGTTTTGTACATTGGACGGCGTATATTAAATAGGAATCAGTACAATTACCAACTTCTGTAGAAATCGTGACCTTTCTCTTTGAATTTGTGATAGAAGTAACTTGATTCATGTTGTTGCACAACGCAGAGGATTTTCCTCTTCTGTTAGTTTTCAGGAGTACAACGATTCGAAATCGCAATGTCGTTTTGAGTGTGGACGCTTACATTTGTTAAAATTTGTCCAGGGTTTTTATTTCTTTTGAAAGAATCACTAGGTGGGTTCGGGCAAAAAAAAAAAAAAAAAACAAACTCTTCTTAAATTGCAGATATTTTTGCGTAATGTTTTCATAGCTGTCGTGTAGTATTTTCGAAATTCCAGGAAAATTTCGGTGCTAGTTGATGGCTAATGGGTTTCTGTCAGAATTTGTACTGTGTTTTTCGGTATTTTACCTGGAATAAAATTAATCTTCATTTTTTAGCTATTTCATTCGCAATTTGTTTCAGTCGCCATTCTTGATAGCCGCGCTCAACATAATGCCGACAGGAATTATTATCATTCTTTCAATAATATTTTACTTCCGTTCAAATTCGCCTTATGCTCAAAAATTTGCACTTTAACTTTCATAAATCATAAATTCTAAATCTAATAATTCCTCAAATATTTCGAACACGCTTAAAATTGATGATATAATAAATTTATCAAATTTAAGGCTTTCTCCAGATAAGATTTCTGTTTTAGAGCTTGAATTGAATTTTTTGCCTAAGTAGTAGAATCTTAGACTGAAATAAATTAGCTCAGGTTGTAATTCAATTTTTCGTCACATGCTGAAGGAATATTTTTTCGAAAAATGTTCCGGGATGTTTCCGTGAAAGAATATTCTTCTGTTGAGTTACGAGTAATTTCTGTTTTCGGGAACCAGTTATAATAACGAATGAATAATTCTAACTAACCGTTCCTTAAATATATAACACGTGATATAAAGAGGTTTATATATGAAAATATCCAACGCAAATGGCAGTAAGCAGAAATGGTGAAATCTCTAAAATCGACCTCAAAATTTGAGCTCTATGGAAGTAAGGTAACATTGTCCCTGTGGGATTATTTTCGGTGAATTGTTCGTTTAGTGTTCTTTAAACTTGTTTAAACAGTCGATGCATATTTACAAGCCGATCATGTGCAACGTGTTCATAAACGTTTGAATAAAAGCCTCCTGCGCTTCTTCATATAATTAATGTCCCCCCCATGCCAAAGCTAGGTTCGCATACAGTAAGAAAAACACAGGAAAAATATTAATCAATTCTAGAAGATTCTACATATTCACCTTACACTGCACCAACCAGTTATTAACATTTTTCTATCGTTTCAAGTTGCTCGCGTAGAAAAAAAATCCTTTAATGAAAACCAGATTTCAGTGTTCGTCAAATATTCTTATATCTCCAACTATAAAATGTTAACAAAAAATATTTATTCGTATATTTTAAGATCGGATGAATATATATCTTAAATCGTTTCGTTTCTCCCATTCACAGTAATTTTAAATGGAGTTTTTAGAATTCTCCTCAAGCAAACGTTGCGTAATAGATTTAGAATAACTTCGGTGCTATGTTAAAAAGGAATAGTGTAAATTATTTGGATTAAAGAAGGCGATTAGCTCAGTTAACATCAACATAGTGATAATCCGCACATTACCCTCCTAGTCAGTTTGGCATATACCAATTACATATAATCCTACAAAATAAATATCGTTCGGATTTAGCCTACAGGGGAATCCTTGATGCTGAAGTTATACTGATTTTTATTTCCTTTAAAGGCTACTAGAAATGTCCTTAGATCCCAATAAGATATGGAGATATGTAAATATCTTAGAAATAAGAACTATAATCATTTTAACGATTGAACTCAGACTAGAAACAAGGTTCGTTCTCATGCTGCGGCATTTTGTAATCAAAGAGTTGTAGATTAAATATAACTTTTTTTTTATTCATAGTGTTACCCACCGAAAAATCCATGAGCCAATGGTACCAGTAAGCCAATTTTATTCTGTTTGTAACCTTCTGCCATAGACGAGCGAGGCAGAGGTGTGGGAAGATAATCAGTTTAACGGGTGTGTCTACCTTTTTTGCGTTTCACCGAGCCGGCCTTTTGTCCTTCTCTGGGTCCCTCTTATAGAGACCGCTGTCTTATAGAGAACATCATTCTTCGTCTTGTCAGATTTATTTAAAAATTTACATTATACGGACTATTGCCCTCATTTTTTTGCCATACTTGTCACAACGTTTCAGTCGTTGTACGCCCCGGCCTTCTTCAGGTGGTTGGAATGTGGAACTGAACCCTTTATCTCGCTCGCTGGCGCAGACTGTACTGGTAGCACGTGCCATTTCTAAAGGATGTTAGTTATCAGTTATCTCCTGCTAATTCCCCTCTCCAAGTTCTCCATCGGCTTAAGCAGATATTGAACTCACTCTATTTGGGTCCTGTCACTGGATCTAAACTAACGACTTGATCCACTCTGCCATGTGTCTTTGAGGACATCTGTGTGTGAATTTCTCGATATTATAAACCTAATGTCTTCAGCAATCATTTTTACCAGTGCTCATATTGCAATTTTTGCTGTTATCATTGTGTGTATGAGATTCTAATGACATTTCATCCAAGTATTCCATTTATATATTCGCCATTGCTGGTGATAATGGCGAATCCATTGGTAAGTCCTCATCCTGTTGATATATGCATCATCCCATTCCGAAGTGTGTTGTTTGTGTGTGACACCATTTAGGGCTGCAAGGAAAAAAAGGAAAAAAAAGGAGAAAGAAAAAGAGAGGCGAGAGTTGAAACTTAGATGATAAAGGAAAGCCATCACAAAAGGGGCATTTAGCGATGTTATTTTGATAATGAAAAATGGTGAAAATTTTTATGGCCATTTGACAAATTCCAGATTGGCTAGCTGGCATCAGAGACAGAATTCTAAATAGATAAACATTTAACTGTGTCACGGGAATGCCATTTGGGGCTTCCACAGAATTCTAAAGAGATAAAAATTTAATACGTCGTCCGTTGACTACACACGAGCTGAAAAAAAAAAAAAAAACAAAGAAAATAGGTTAAGTCTTTGTCGATGGAAAGATATCGTTAGATAAGGTGTCTGTTTTGTGTTGAAATTTGACGATGACAGCGAAACTATTTTATCAGAAACCGGCATTAAGAACGCAAATACGGCTAGGATAGCGAAACTACCTTAACGGGACGAAAATTTGACTGTTTCGCTAGATGACCACCCACGTGATAATTGGCGAAAATCTCATTGATAGGTACCAGGTGACATTGAGGATAAGAGCTGCAATTAAGGGACCACACTACGAAAGAAAAGAGAAAGAAAGACGGAAAAAGAAAAAGGAAAAGAAAAAGAAAAGATAATTTTTTTTTCTTCAAGCAAGATTTTTTTTTAAAACAAGGCTAGTCTGGTTACACCCACGCTGCTGGCCGCCCATTGGCTGAATGTTAACGGGAGCCAGGCGGAGGTGATCATGTGATGCAGGGTGGAGGCCCGTTACCACCCATAAAGGGGATAGGTTTGAGATGTTACTGCGAAGGAGTAGGAAGACCGTTGACGCCCTCTGAGAGTATGGTAAGAGAAGACTTCCAAAAACGGAAATAATAAATTTTTCCTGATCGAAAACAAAAGAAGGGGATTGTGGATTTGGAATTATCAAGGAACCTCAAACCCGGACAAAGCCCACACCGGTTTTGGTCGGCGTCCATATAAGCAAAGTCACAGCGAGCGAAAATCAGTTCAGTTCAGTTTCCAGCTTTCCAGAGTTTCCAGTTCCAGTGAGTTCGAGTTAAGTTGAGAGCTCTGAAGATCCACCACGCAGATAGCTGACTTGAAAGATTCACGCAATTCCGAACTCATCTTCAATCCAAGAACAATGTATTTTTGAAGAGCGACTTAGACTCATACCACCAAGGCGGGTTTTACGACTGTCGCCTGAAGACACACCAAGAACCAGTTTCTTAAAGAACAGACAACTTAAGATGTTAAGACTCGCCTAACAAAAACAACGTGTCACGAATCCATATAGCGGGTCGGGAGATAGACGCAGTCTTATGTATCCAGCAACCAGATATAAAGTATTGTTATCCTTTTTTTGATAACTTTGAAGTTTTCGAGTTATTACTTTATTTTCTTTTACACATACTTGTGCGATATCACCCTTCTTCGAACTCAGCTTGCAGTATGGCCAAGCGACTGATTGATTTCGTCTGCCTAGATCAATTCACAACGTGGGTAGGTTAGACTAGAAATCAAAGCAGTTACTTCGGTAACCAGACGTTGGAAGCGAGCTGGGAACGACGAGGCTGATACCGAATTTAACCAGATTCCCATCCGAATCACCAAAAGGTTAGAACGTCACATTTGGGTGCCAAGACCAATACCAGGCCAGTTGGTCGTCACAGGACGGGATAGCACGACTGACGCAGACAGGCGGACGTCACGTTTGGGCGGCGACACCCGAACGAGCGACGAACGAACAAAGCGGCCGGTGACGTCACAGTGTACAAAAAGCCAACATCACCATCAGATTATCTATTAGAATACTGGTCCGTTCTTCTAGAAGATGAGTCAGTGGTCAATCTGACTACTGAAATACATACATTTACTGACTACATAAATATATATATGTATATAATGTCATCCACAGACAGACTGTTTCTCTGTTTCACAGCTCTTCGTCCGGTTGCCTCTAGCCAGGATCGAAACCCGACTGAATTGGCGTCAGTCGGAGATTCTACCACTAAGCCGTCGGCGCACAGCAAATATGAAGGTGAATCTTATCCAAATTTGGACTTTTCTAACCAGACGTTTCTTTGTGGCTAAATGCTTATCAACACATCAACTGATGCTTCACTTTGGGGTTACAGGTTCGACTCCTGTCCGACAAGCACATATTTTCTACTAAATTTCTCGAACATTCAGGCGGGTAAATATAATTAATATTGTTTGTTGCAGAATACCTACGGACAATGATGGTTATGTCAACATTCACATAAATACACTAGTAAATGCTGTATGTTGGTCTGCAGTTGGAAATTCGTCTCCAGCTGTGCTGATCAAACTCTTTGTCTCCGGGCAGAGAGGATCCCCAGACGAGCCTATGCCGATGGGTAGAGCCTCGTCTCGGGAAACAGCTACCCGACCCCGTTTTATATGGTGTCTATGGGGAATTCTTGGTCAAGCCTACGGCCTCAGATACACCCCAATAAACTCGACCTTGTGCCACATCTGACTGCGTAGGATGGTTGGTAGATATCTTTCAGTTGGAGATTGATTGTGGAATTAACTTGTCTCACTTCTAGCCGTTGACTACTACTTCCACGCGCTGCTGACAAGTTCTTCTGACGCGTTTCGTATGTTAGTAATTCATCGGCTTTGGCATTGGTGATGTTGTCACGTCCACACATGAGCACGAAACGAGAGATGCTGTTAGTTTCAAAACATCAAACCATCCTCCTTTTTAGGATCTTTCATACATTACTATCTTCGTATCTTCAAGCTCTTCACATCTTGCCATCTCCACGTTAATTCCTAATACACAACTCTTTCCTTATATTGGGCTTATGGCGACAGACGGTGACATGCCCGTATGATTTAAGCAATATTAAAAATATTTGTACCTAGATTAAGCAAATTTAACAATATTTGTACCTAGATTAGTAAACATTTCGGATTACCATGTGCTATAAGCTTGGATTCGCGGGTTTTATAATGGATGAGGATTCAGAATTATTACTCGAAGAACTACGTTCCAATTCGAGTTAAAAAAAACCCTCTAATTGTTATATTCACTCTATAAATCCGCCTATTCTACTCACATTTATCGTTTATTTAGTAAAACTTGTGTCACTAAAATTACACTGGTCAACACGATATTTGATGCCAAGACATATTTTTAGCTAATTTGATGGTGCTGATTCCGAAAATGACCTTACTTTTTCATGCTTAGTTACCATTTTTGCTGTATTGAAGTTGTTTATTTTTGGAAAAAAGATCAATTTACGATCTTGGCTGATCGCATAATTTAGTTAATAAAAGTCGTAGAAACCCAACAATTTTCACGTAGGCCGGGCAATTTATGTCAGCCACTAGAAATAAAGTATTTTTCTAAGAAAACTTGATTTTGAGTTGAAAATTTTAAAATAGAAGTACCGAAGTTTTCCAATTTATCGCCAAAATTCAAATTAATTGATAGACTTTATCAGTAATACACTTTAGTAAACCTGATAATTAAGGTGACAAAAAAATGAAACCCTACAATTTTCTGTTTGATATTCATAAACGTTTCGCATCGCTTTTATTCCATCACTACGCAAGGAAACCAAGCACATTGAGGGCATTTTGTTTTCACGGTTGGAAATAAATTTCAACTAAAGACATCCGACTTGATTGCACCTATTCAATTGTACATGATACTGATGGAATATCAAAAGGGACTTAAATAATATTGAACATGATAGATAATCAAGAAAGAGAAAATATTTACCACAGTTCTTATGTTTACGAAGGTTTTTATTTCTTGCGTTAGTTTATTAAATGATTTGATGAAAATACTTGTTGATCTTGGTATATTCAATCGTGTTATTTCTAAAGACTTAGGTCTGATTGTTATTGCCAAAATAGTATTTCTCAATAAGCAAATCAATAATTGTTGGTTTAAATTCGAATTGAGATGTTTCTACGATTTCATTTTGAGAAATATTACCATCGGTCAATATCATATATACAGAAAACAAATGATTTTTTTTTCCAAAAATTAGGTATTTCTTTATAGCAAAGAACGGTAGCCAACCAAAAAAGAGTAAAGTCATTTTAAGATTCAGTGCCCACAAATTAGCGAAAAACGATGTTTGGTGTCTCGTCACCATTTCAATTTTTTGCTGACTAGTGTTATGATTATCTAAAATAAAACAAAATAAAATTATGTACAAAATATTTAGATTCCAGCATTGAATATCTCAGAGGAGATCATATGCCTCTAAATGAAAAACAACAGATCAAACTTTCTTTATAATCATTTTGAAAGTAACCTTTTTATATTGAGTGTCTATTGAACTATGGATAGAATTAACATTTTTTAACCTTAGGAAACGATTAACTCGTCCTATTCGAGTTCATATTCATTTGATTCACTTGTCCTATTCGAGTTCATATTCATTTGATTCACTTGTCCTATTCGAGTTCATATTAATTTGATTCACTTGTCCTATTCGAGTTCATATTAATTTGATTCACTTGTCCTATTCGAGTTCATATTAATTTGATTCACTTGTCTTATTCCAGTTCATATTGATTTGATTCACTTGTCCTATTCCATTTCATATTGATTTGATTCACTTGTCCTATTTGAGTTCATATTCATTCGATTCACTTGTTCTATTCGAGTTCATATTGATTTGATTCACTTGTCCTATTCGAGTTCATATTCATTTGATTCACTTGTCCTTTACCAGTTTATATTCATTTGATTCACTTGTCCTATTCCAGTTTATATCCATTTGATTCACTTGTCCTATTCCAGTTCATATTCATTTGATTCACTTGTCCTATTCCAGTTCATATTCATTTGATAGACAGTTATTTGTGGTCATATTACTGATTCATATAAACTGTATGAATTTCTATATCGATCAATATATTTGGATATATTGCGTTTTCATCTTACACATAATACCAATTTTCTTTATTTCAAAGTTATGATTTTTGTCTCCAATATTCGGCAAATTCTTTCCACTAGAAAATCCAGGATCAGCATTATTAACTGTTTCTCTCCTTCCTTCTACGTGACGGATTAGCTGATGCACGAATTCTCGCGTGTCTCTGCGCTTTTCCGACAGAAGTCATTAGAACTCTATTAACCCACACTGCGAAAATCAAAGAAAGCGAATTTTTTTACATGTCTTGCTAATTGTCAATACCTTACTGAAAGGAAGTCTTTTGAAAAAAATTAAACATTGACTTTTAATTCATCACTCGAACTTTTTTATGAAAAACAGAAAAAGAAAGTAAAATAAATCTATACATTATCATAGACAATTTATTCCATTCATACATTCTAGTCTCACGTTTCTCTGGGTAAAGTATCCTCTTGTTTTGATTACAAAGTTGAACACTTGCTTTTATTAACTTTTTCATTTCCATCCTCTTCATTATTACTATGGTTTTCCCCAGAGACGCCATGTTTTTTTGTTTTTTTTTAATATCATCAGGTTGTTTTTACTTCATGTCAGCTTTTCCTTAGTAAATATTTTATTGCTTTTTCATGATCTTTCATCTTATTTCAAAACAATTTGTCTTGCATTTTCTTTTTCCTTTTTGTCGTCTTTATATTTTGCTTCTGTTTTTCTCGGGTAGGAGGAGAAACTCTACTCAAAAATATGTATGCGACATGATTTTAATACTTCAAAAGTTATTTTACTGGATAGCCGTATCTTAGTAGAAGCGCCGTTTATTTTAAACAGAATTTATTTTTCCGGTTCAATTTATTTGATTCAACTTGTCCTCATTCGAAAAGTTTCAAACAATGATGGATTTTATATTGCTGTATTCCGGTTGAAATTCAAGCGCCAGGAATGAATATATGAAAATAATGTTTAAAGTAATAATTCAAACTGGTAAATCAGGTTATAGTTCCAGGAATACGTGTTAGTAGCAATATATATACAGTCTTTGGTATTGATTCGCTGTATGAGTTTACATATTCATTTCTCTCGATTCACGTTGTCCTATGTATATACTGGGTGAGTCCATTTGTGTAAAAGGAGAACCCTTAACACCCCCTCTTTAGATTTTTTGGGGAGTTATATAATCATTTTTTTTTTTCCTGCTATCCTTCTAATTTCTGTCTCTTCTTGTGGTCTTTGATTCAGTTCAAAGATAATCATCATTTGCTTGGCTTTCAACCCGTCTTTGAATTTGTATTTGGTCAATATGGCTTCTGGTTAAATTTTTTCTCGTTGTATTGTGTATATCACGTTTCATCTGTTAATTATTTTTTTTTCAAAGCTCTCTTTATTTTCTCTTCTTTTTTAAATACTGGTTGGACGTTTACTTTTAATTCAATTCTAGCTTCACCGACCCAACCCGCTCGAAAATATTCATTTTATGTCATTCTTCCTTTAGTTTTATAACTTCTGATATTCGCACTTTATCTTTTTTACAAAAAGGAGCTGATAGGTAAATCCCATATTACGAATATTTTTCTTGTTTTACCGTGAAATTTTACATTTAGGATTATTCTCCTTCGAATTTTATGCGCTTTTCTGAAACAAAATTAGCAATTTTCTGTGTATGTAACAATGTTGATCTATTAAGCTTTCTCCATGTTTGTAGGTTAATTATCGTCAGATCTGAACCTGTGTCAAGTTGTATTTTTATTTTTTATTTAAGATTTCAAGTTCCACATATTTCCTTACGTTCGTATTGTCTTCGTCATTTCTAGTAGCTCTTATCCTACTAGTAAATTTTTTGTTCTACATTGGGATGCCTTTTTTTTTCCACACGCAAGACAGTTTTTATATTTAAAACGACATATCCTTATTCCAGTGTAGTCCTCCACATCGATAACATGCAGATGGGGGGGGACTTATATTTACTTTGATTTTCGTCATTGTCATTATTCCAGGACGTTATACATTTTTTCATTATTATAAAATGTTAGTTTTTTTCTGAAAATGTTCTTTCATTATTATAGAATTTTTGTTTTCTTTCCGGGAAGGGTGAAAAACGTAAACTTTTGTTTAACTTACGAATATGTGATACCTCCTCAATATCCTTCGAGTCTTTCTTTATACTTAGACATTTTTGACAGTCTTCTGATAGTTTTGTAGTGTTAATCCAGGTTCATTTTTCAGCTTTGAAAGCATTCTTTTGCGCATTTCACTATATTTTGGTGAGACTAATCCTTGTACAAAAATAAGACATTTGAAATTGTCCGGGGTTAATTCTGCCAACTTGAAATCGTCGCAATATTTATTCACGATTGCGGCGAACGTAGAATAGTCCCCATTTTCATCCTTTACAAGGTTAAGACATTTCCACGTTTTGTGAAAAAGTGACGTTTTCGGGCTAAAAACCTCCGTCGGGCATGTAACTCCTTCATCAAACGTTAAATCATTTGTCTTCTTTGGCAAAATGTAATCCACAAATTTTGTGTATTCTTCCGTTCCTAATTTTCTGAGTAATAGCCGTAGTTTTTTTTTCCTTCTGTCCAGTTTTGACAATCGATGTTGAAGATGTCTTCATGACGTCTGAAAAAATCCTCGAAATTTTTATCCTCTTCTAGGGAATATTTGAATGGTTCTATCGTGTTCCATACTGCGTCTTGAGGAAAAGTCGCCTCTTTTTCAATATTTTGTTGTTGTGTATTACTCGCTACTTTTAAAATTAGCTCCTGATGTTGTAATTGTCTTTCTTCATTGTGCATTTGTCTTTCATGATTTTCCTTCTGCGTTTGTAGTAGTATTTTTTCCATTCTTTCTTGGAATTGTAATTGTTGTTCACTTTGGTGTTTAACAAGTTCTACTAAAATAATATCCTCCATGGTAAGAGTCTTACGAAAAACTCGATTTTTTCGTATTTTAATACTGTAACACTTTGTTACCCAGTTGTTGTGGATACTGGAAAAAATGGCAATTTTCTCTTTTGAGTCTCCAAGAAATGCAAATTCTTGTCGCCCAATTTTTTTTTCGAAACCAAGTCGTTGTGGTCAGCAAGGAGAATATTTTTTTGTACTCTTCCTGTGTGAGTTTGAATTTCATCGTCGCCAAGTTGTTGTGGTTGACGAGAGAATTTTTTGTCTTTCCTTCCGTGTGAGTTCAAGTCCTCGTCGCCAAGTTGACGAGGGAGAAGTTTTCGTTTTGTTCTTCCCGTGCTTGGATATCCTCGTCGCCAAGTTATTGTTCCGGTTGAAATCCGGTACCAATAAATAACAAACGCCAAGAATGAATATATGAAAATAATGTATTAATTGTAATAATACAAACTGGTAAAGCAGGTTAGTAGTTCCAGGAATACGGGTTAGTAGCAAAATATATATATACAGTCTTTGGTATTGAAGTATCGCTGTATGACTTCTTACTGAGTCTACGTGCTCGCTCACTGTGACTCCTACAACGCTCTTGCCTCACCCTCACTCTTCAGGTTACCTACAACCTGTCACTCTTGGCTCGACTGTTCGGTCTTCCTCTCACGGGTTTTCCCGTAGTATATGTATATACTGGGTGAGTCCATTTGTGTAAAAAGAGGAGAACCCCTCAACATATATATTAATCTAAGCAAAGCCAACAAGGAATATAGCCCAACGAGACTTGTATAAAAGAGGGATGGTTGTCTAAATACGCAATAATTAAATTACATTACCCGACAGCCAAGAACGAAAGTATCCGCAGTACCATGTCAGTCTTTTTTAACGAAGTTTATATATATATATATATATATATATATATATATATATATATATATATATATAATGTGTAAATGTACAAAATAGGAAAGAACACGGTAGATAAATAACCCGGAATTCTTTAGTATTTTTTTTTTTATTTAAAAAAATACAAAAACAAAACAAAAACAGTGCTCCATACAGATTAGAGCTTAAATTATAATTATTTTTTTAAAAACATATGATTCCTTCATTACATAAGAGTTCTCCTATTTCAAAACAAGAGCAATAACCTCAATCTAATTATTAAAATTAAATTGAATTAAAGTATCAAGACCTGTTTTATCCTCAAGCGAAAATTTAGGAATATATATATATATATATATATATATATATATATATATATATATATATATATATATATATTCTATTCAAAATTTTCTCGTGTATATGCATGACTGGTATCTATAAATATATTGTTTATTTTAAACAGTATTTATTTCATCTACTCCTCTGCGCACTCAAGATAACATATGATGTAAACCTTCATCTTTTATGTACAACATCAGTGCATCTTGTGAACGAACATGGCTCTCCACATTTCCCTGTTTTCCTTTTGCTCGAATCACTTTTCACCCTTTACCCTTTCATTGTAAATATGAATTTTCGTGTTGATCTTTTTTTTTTCTTTCTCACATGTTCTTTCCATAGAGTATTTAGCGTTTGTCAGGAAGACAATTTTGATATCTGTGAAATGTCAACAGTATCCACAACCATACATGACATTCGATATTGCACAGCATTTCAACACATTTTTCTAATTGTTATCAACTAAGAAAACAACCCACTTTGTATATGAAACAGTTTATCTTACTCATGACACTGCGACATAAATTAATGGTTGACAAGCATGTCTCGCTAGATCAATTACGGCTAAAAATTGAGTTCGATCTTCTCAGATTACACCATACTTTAGACTTCGTGTTCCACATCTAAGTTACGCTTATAACATTTCATCTTAATTTTTCGTTCATGCCCACGACTCAAAGTATAATACAACTCACTTTTCGCTATACTTCGCTTCCAATCATATTTATAATAACCTTGTCTATGACCTGCAACAATGACAGCCAACACTCTATTCACTGCAGAATTTATTTCCGTCAATCTGGTATATATATATTTTTTAAGCATTCAATCCCAAGCAAGGCGGGAAGCAAGGGGTTACAGAGTTGAAGCGAGAGCAAAGTGGAGTGATAGAGGAAAGTATGAAGACATGGTTAGGGGACAGATCAGGGCATCTAGAGACGTCGATTGACATTACATTTGAATAGTTGGTGATTATAGCTATCAGGAAAACAAGAAATGGGGAGGGAGTTCCACAGGCGAGACGTGCGAAACAGGGAGCTATTGGAGTAGAAGAAACGGCTACATTTAACAGTTTCCACAGTGAAAGGGTGAGAGCGAGATGCCAGCCTAGTTGAACGCTTAAATTCATGAAGTCTTGGAACCAGCGAAAGCAGCCCATCGGAACATTTACAGTGAGAGTATTTGTAAAAAAAAACGGAGGGAGGCGACGGCATGTATATGAGAGAGCGGCTGCAGACGGGATGCCAGATCAGATGCCATCCAAATCAGATGCGCATCAGTCCATGGATTTTATCAAGGACCTTGAGGCAAACAGAAGGCTTCAGACCATATATGGCAGCAATACTCCATGCAAGGTCGAATGGTTGATTTGTAGATTAGAAGGATTGACTACGACGAGAACAATTTCCTGGCGCGGCATAGGGAGCCGACTTTCCTAGCGGTGGACGAAGCTCTTGACTCAATGTATTCGTTCCATCTCAGGTCAGCGAGACCGAGCAGCCGCAAAGAGGTGCTTTAGTGGAGTTGAGCGTCAGACCTTCTAATGGGAGGCAGGGATGGTTCTCTCTGGTGAGTAATAGAGAGCAGTTTTGTTTTCGAGACATTAAAGTTAACCAGACAATTCCTGTCTCAGTCCACAACCGATTTAAGGTCCTTTTCAAGACAAACGGCTAGGTCAGTTTTGTCAACGACACTAGATTTGTTTTTGAGGCAGGAATAAATAGTAGTGTTGCCCGCATAGATGCCTACTTGGGAACCTATGACATCAGGAAGTTCGTTAATGAATATAAGGAACGGAGTAGGGCCTATGATAGAGCCTTGAGGAACACTTGCATTCGTAGGATATGAGCTGGAGGAGAATCCGTTGAGAACAACCTTCAATGTACGGTTCAACATGAATGATTGTATTAAATTGAACAATCGACCCGAAATTCCATAATCCTGAAGCTTGTGAAGAAGGCCGGCCTGCCAAACCCTATCAAACGTTTTGGAGATATCTAGAGCCACGGCAAGAGCTTAATTTTTAAATTATAGTAATATCTAAATATAAATGATGAATCGCTACCCGGAAAGCAGAGAAACAGTGTTAGTCATTTCCCTTGTCCACTAGTAATACCACAAATGACAAACTCTCAGAATCTGTGTTCCGATATTAAAATTATTCCAGCTAATGATAGATTTATAAAATGTACTATTTTATTCTGACTCAATAGTATATTAACAGGTCTCTCGGTGAGAATAAACTATGATAACTAAACACGGATCTTTGTTAGATTCAAAATAGCATCTAAGTCCAGTATGGCACCGTAACCTGATTACTATCAAGAATTCCTAACCAAGTAGAATTAGTTACAAAACTAAAGTGACAAGAGTGATCGAACTTACGACATTGAAAAATGCCATTGGAAACTCCTGAAAGACGAAATATCCGATCTTTCTTCAACTGTTCAATGACCCCAGGCAAAAGATGATTCCACAAAACCAATAGGTTTTCATTTATTTGAATTTCTCTTATTTTCTTTATTGACTTTTCTTTTTCTTTTCACTTTATTCTGCTTTCTTTATGCTTTTTTTGTTCTCGTAGGTCTTCCGTCTTCATCTATTTTTCCCATTCGATATATCATCTGCAATGTTTTTATTGACAGGCTAATTCTCCATACATCAGCTTTCTCAATTATTTAAAAAACACAATCTTTACTTTGTTATTTCTTATTTTCATTGCCAACTTGGTCATTGTTTGATTCTTCGAATAATTTTCTGTCAGTAACAATTTTACTTCTCTCTGGGATAGATTTTATTTCCACTACATGCATATGGATTATTCTCCTCATCTTCGTTGTTTTTAGCACAACGTTCTGCCCTCCAGCGTTCATCAGGTGTTTGTCGTCCCGTGTAACGTTGAGGGAATTTCGAACTGAACCCTCTATTTAAACTAAAGGGGTTGACTGCTTTTGTTCCATTTAGTATGTGTATCTAGGGATACTCGTCTAGTTCGCATTTTTATTACAAATAACATATTGATTGTTTTATTGTCTTTCATTTTCTTTTCTTCTTTATCTATTCTTTTTAATTTTTTTATTTGCTTTTCGTAATTCTTTTTTCTTCATTCTGTCTTTAGTTTTTCTTCATTCTTTTTATTTTTCTTCCATTCTTTTTATTTTGCTTTCATTCTTTTTATTTTTATTTCATTCTTTTTATTATTCTTTCATTCTTTTTTATTTTTGTCATTCTTTTTTTATTTTTCTTTAATATATATATATTTTTTATTTTTCGTTCATTCATTTTTTATATTCTTCTAAACATTATTATTTTTGTCATTTTTATTTGTTTCTTTATTTAATCTTCTTCAGAACATAAACTTCTTCTTTATTTCTTCTTTATTTTCTTAATTGTCTACTTATTTTCATCATTTCTTTTTCGTTTTTATTTTTGACTATTTTATTTAGGTTGTCTCTAGTTTATTTTTTCATTTTTTACTTTATATCATTTTTAATTTTAGTAATCTCTTGATATTTTCTTTATTAGTTATTTGATTTTTTTCATTTTTTGTTATTAATTTTAATTTTCATTTCTTCCTCGTACTTCATTTTTTTTCCTTAATTTTTTCGTTATTTTCTTCAATTTTTAATTTTTCTACTTTTTCATCATTCTTCATTTATCCTTAATTTTTTCTTTATTTTCTTCACTTTCTAGATTTTCCTTTTCCTCATCATTATATATTTTTCCTAATTTTTTCTTTATTTTCTTCACTTTCTAGATTTTCCTTTTCCTCATCATTATATATTTTTCCTAATTTTTTCTTTATTTTCTTCACATTTTATTTTTTTCCATTTCTTCCTCATTTCTCCTTCATTTTTTCTTTACTTTCTTCACTTTTATGTTTTCCATATCTTTATAATTCTACATTTTTTCTTTCATTTTTTTCACTTTCCATTTTTTCCATTTTCATTTTTTCCATTTTTATTTTTAATTTCTTCCTCATATTCATTTTTTTCCTTAATTTTTTCGTTATTTTCTTCAATTTTTATTTTTTTCTACTTTTTCATCATTCTTCATTTATCCTTCATTTTTTCTTTATTTTCTTCACTTTCTAGATTTTTCTTTTCCTCATCATTATATATTTTTCCTAATTTTTTTCTTTATTTTCTTCACATTTGATTTTTTCTATTTCTTCCTCATTTTTCTTTATTTTCTTCACTTTTATTTTTTCCTTATCTTTATAATTCTTCATTTTTCCTTCATTTTTTTCCTTTTTATTTTTTTCCATTTTTTCATCATTCTTCATTTTTTCTTTCATTTTTTATTTATGTTCTTCATTTTTATTTTCTTCGTTTCTTCTACATTTATTCTTTTTTAGCTTTACTATCTTTTTTCATTTTCTTTAATTTCCTTTATTCTTTATAATCTTCTTTTACTTTAATTTGCTTCTTCGTTTCTATTTATTTTCCTCAACTTTCATTCTTCTTCAAGTCTTTATTCTTTTTCTCTTTAATTTTTGTTCACCCCTCAACGTTTTATTCATTACCACACCCTTTTTCATAACTGTTTTTTTCTTATTTCTCTTCACCTCTTCTTCCTCCTCACATGCCTCATGGTTGTCTCATCTTTTTTTCGTTTCATTTTTTTGAAAGGTTTGCTTGATTTTGAATTATGTCTTCTCCCACTTCCCTACATTCATTTTTTATACCTCATTTTTTTAAAAATTTTCTTCTGTATTTTTATTCTACTACATTATTTCCCCATAATTCATTTTAGTTTTTCTTTCTACTTCACTAATATTTTTCTTATTTTCCTTTTCCTTTCATTTCCCTCACTGACATCTTTCTTCTTGGTACGACACGAATGGCAAACGATCTTTTAAAAAGAGGACATTCAGCCACCATCTCGAAATTATAGATATTTACAAAAATCAAAATATCGATGTATTTTGACAAGACTGTAATAATATTTTCTTTCATTCATTTTTATATTTGTCGCTTCATCTTTTATTTCTGTTTCGGAAGTTCGAGGTTTTACCATTCTCATCGATTTACTCGTCTGCCGCAGTCCTCGAATGCAAACGTCACGACACAAATCCGTTGCCTTTGTTCGCTTATGGCAGCAGGGAACTGCATTCTTTTGTAGAGTCTCCGAGAAATCATGGCATTACTCTTTATTCTTGATTTTTAATTGCGACGATGATTTCCAATATGGCGAAGGATTTGAATCCGACATTTTTTGTGACTTTCCTTTGTAAATATCCATAATCCTGCAGAATATTCCTTTGAAAAGAAAATGTTTTTCATAAAATTATTAGACATTGTCTGCATCCATACATATGAGTAAAAATGATTACGCAGTTTGAAGATTATTTTTCGAATTTTTAAGTATATATATATATATATATATATATATATATATATATCACTTAGTATGAATTATGTTTGTAATTTTTGTTTGCATATGTGTATATCGATTCTGTGATTCGTGAAGACCTCGATTATTTTCATCTATCGACGTCTGTTAAACTAAAGCATTGCACACACGCAAACACACACAGGCATATATAGATAGATAATTATGTGATAGATAATTATTATGACATGATCATTAGATAGATAGATAGATAGATAGATAGATAGATAGATAGATAGATAGATGAGGATGCACGGTGGAGTAACGGATAGCTGCTCGTATTGAGGAATCGGATAGCAGAGTTCGAATTTATGTCGAATCCATTACATCCACTTACGTACTAATAATCTCAGGAAAGCTACCAATCCTCTTCTTCTGCCCCCAGCTATGGGTAAATAGCAGAACAGACTAGGCTTGATGGCAACTGGTCAACCGCAGAAAGAAATGACAACCTACTGCGGGAAAAAAATCTGCCTCATCAATCATGTATCAAATCTACATGATCGCCTAAGTGTGTATTATGCATTATCGTAACTGACTGATATATCTATACATCTTATATATATATATATATATATATATATATATATATACACTAGAATAATCCTAAGGAGCCAGGCAAACCTACCCAGGTTTTATCAACAAATATTTTTCTGTTATTATCCTTTTTTACCCTGAAGATCCTTTTAGGTTTGCCTGGCTCCTTAGGATTTATTCTAGTTTATCGCTCTATTTAGCGTATTGAGCATTCTACGTTTTAGTCTTTCTATGCGTTTGTTTTTTTTTTCTTTGAACTAAGGACTTAAAATATTTGACGATTGGTTAATGTTAATGTTCTTGGTTCTATATATATATATAGTGCTTTCTGCATTCTGTTGAGGTTTCTTTCAAACTCGATAAATTGCTTAATTATAATTATCAAATCCTCCTAATAATTTCTATCATTTATATATCATTGCTTCAACGGGCTTCTAATGCTCAAGTTTGAGCGGCTTGGTGATAGTAGTCGTTGGTGATAGTAGTCGTTGGTGATAGTAGTCGTGGCTCCAGGGGGCACAGTCCTATGGTTAGAGTGAATCTGAGTTGAGTTCCACCACGGAATATGTGAGCGTGCAGTGCTATAGTGAGTCTGATTTGCAACTTCTTCGTCATCGAGGCCTGTTAGAACAGTTGCTATGACGTTTGCATGCTAACCTGACTGTCGGGTTTCGATTCTCGGTAGTGGATGCTGATGAGTCCCAAATATAGGACGAAACGACCATTCTGCATTCTGTTGAGGTTTCTTTCAGACTCGATGAATTGCTTAATTATAATTACCAAATCCTCCCAATAATTTCTGTGTGTGTATATATATATATATATATATATATATAAAAGGTATCTTCATTCAAACACGTTTCATCCTATACTATAAGCATACTCTGTCTACTCATTTTCATATTGATCTTTTCCAATTGTTTAATGCGTATCTTGATGTTAAATGAAATTTATCAAGAAAAGCGCCGTAATTTCTTTTAACCCAAGTACATTCGACCTTTCCTAAGATAATCTTTCGGGAGTAAATTAAAAAGACAACATATTGTAAATGCAATAACATCTGCATTCCGTTGTGATAGTTTTTTAAAATTTACCCATTGTAGTTATGTCGTTAGACAATTGGTAAGGATCAGTATAAAAATAAGTAGGTACAATATGTCTATATTATTCAATGAAAGATGATGAGAAAATCAGAATAAATAGAAAATATCTTCTACAATAGCTTAAACTACATCATGACTCAAAATACTGCATAAAATCCGATATCCAAAATTTAAAAAAACAACTTACCCCAAACAAAAGTATTTGGAACAGAAAAAAATATAAAAATAAGAGTATAAGTAAGTAAATAAAATAATAAATTTAAATGATAATTATATTGATAATAATAAGAACTCGAGGACATGACTATAAATAATTAATATTAGTTGTTTCCTTATAAGGAAACATTTAGCATCCATTACCCGAACAACCAGTACTAGTGTTGATTGATTTTTTTTTAAATCCTTCTCTTAAATCAATTTTTCATGAAAATATATTTCTCGAGTTCATTTATCGCGATTTCTTGTATTAAGGAAGGTTACCTTCTTAACTTTTTATTTGAAGTTGTTTGAAACGTCAACATATTGATTATCTATTTATTTTCTCGCTAAGTTACATGTCATATCCAGTCATTTTAGTTGTTGCTGCTCGTGAAAGTCCTCAAGCGATGGGATTTCTCTTATTTCGTACACTTCGTTGTAATTCTATAACGTTAAAACTCATAGGCTTCTCACACTCAAAGCCACATCTAATCATTGATCTTAGGAAGTAGTTTCATATAGTTGACAGCGTGGATGGGTTTGAT
>CAHIKZ030000913.1:592500-615000 GCA_903632075.3 Acanthosepion pharaonis | reverse complement strand
CTAAGGGAACGCATATTCGAATCCTGCCGGAGTAAAGCATATTTTTCTCATAGGTGTAATCTATCTTAAATAAATTTATTAGCATTTTTACAATATAAAAATAACATCCTATTTCCCGCGTAGCGATTTTTCAAAATGGGTCTCTGTTTGTTTTGTACGTATCTGGAGTTTAATATCCTTTTTAAAATGAATGCATCTTCGTCCGGACTGATTGGAAATAATTTAATTCCTCTTAGATTATTTACGTACTGAAAATCTCTGCATAATTTACAGTTTCTGCCAGAACAGAATGCAATTCCTGCCTTTGTTTGTCCGGATATTTTAATTATTCTGGTGACTGTAATTTTGTACTCATTTTAGACCCCATATATCTTTTTTTTATAATAATGTTATGTTTTTCATTTCTGCTAGAAAGTAAAGCTCGTGCGCATGAGCAAAAAAAAGTCTTTCCGATAGCATGATGCAGCTGAAGAATGCATATTCAGGAAAAATTGATTTGTTTTTCAGTCTTGAGACATTGCGACGTCTTGAGACTTTTCATAACATAGAATTTATTTTATTTTAGACAGCCAAATCCTGATTTTTTTTTGTTAAAGAGACGGACGTATATATCTCTCACGTGATCTTCGACAATCTCAAGAAGAAAATTTTTTGTATCGTCATATTAATCAATAACGAACTCTTAACGACAAACTTTCGAAACAGGATTGTCTACTTTCTTCCTATTTTCATAACAGTGGTGTTGTACATCGATCGCTGGAGCGACGATGGCGGCTTACGAGTGCTCCTTATCAAATTTTGAAGTGTTTGCAGAGTTTTGTGCAAAATTAACGATTTGGTGTATATTTCATAACGATTATTTGTCCTAGTGGTTTTGCCAATAAAAAAAATGCATAGAGAAATTGGTCTAAAAATGTGGAGCAGGGTAAAGATATACCGTCTCTGAAACTCAAACAGATTAACGTAATATACTTGTAAATACATATGAAATCCTGGGAAACTAAGTCAACCGAAAAGAGGATGAACATATTTTTCGTCCGGATGTAGCGCAAATCTTGTGCTTCCGGACTCTTTCCCCGAAACTAAAATTGCCGTTGAATCGACAGTGACGAGTTTATGGATCATGAAAGGATAAATCTGATGATTATCCCGAAAGACAACTTTGTTAATATTTCTGAATACTTATACTGTGTGATGTCTCAAGCCGGTACTTGGAAGGGGGTTAATGCCTATTAGCCTCTGTAATATTATATGGGATATTTTCCGGACAAAACACATACAGGTATCTGTCTATATTTCTGAGATGAGGAATTATGTACACTATTTACATTATTGGGACTATTGTCCTCATCTTTGTTGCCATATTTATTACAACGTTTCAGCCTTTCAGTATCTGTCTATATTTCTGAGATGAGGTATTATGTACACTATTTACATTATTCGGACTATTGTCCTCATTTTTGTCGCCATATTTATTACAACGTTTCGGCCTTTCAGTATCTGTCTATATTTCTGAGATGAGATATTATGTACACTATTTACATTATTCGGACTATTATCCTCATCTTCGTCGCCATATTTATTACAACGTTTCGGCATTTCAGTATCTCTCTTATTTCTTTACGCTCCGGCTTTCTTCAGGTGGTTGGAATGTCTTACTGGACCTTTTATTTCGCTCACTGGGGTAGACTGTTCTAGTACCACGTGCCATGTTTAATGGATGTCAGTTATCAGTTATCTCCTGTTAATTTCCCTCTGAAAGTTCTCCATTGCCAATATGAGCACTGGTAAAAATGGTTGTTGAAGACAAATTTTATAATACCCAGAAATTCATACACAGAAGTCCTTCAGGACACATGGCACAGTTCAATAGCCGGTTAAGGCAGTGGAGAACTTTCAGAGGAAAATTAACAGAAGATTACTGATAACTGACATGGCACGTCGAACAGTCTACCCCAGTGAGCGAAATAAAGTTTTCAGTTCGACATTCAAACCACCTGAAGAAGGCCGGAGCGTACAACGACCGAAACGTTGTAATAATTATGGCGACAAAGATGAGGACAATAGTCCGAATAATGTAAATAATGTAGGTATAGATATATCGATAAAATAATACAGAACAAAATCTGTCAGTCCAAACAAGGTTATTCTCAAAGTGTTCGACTTATTCTTTGATTGATATTAATTATTGTTGAATTATTTTCGATGTATATGAGTAATGCAACAGATCTAAAAATGAAATCTTAGACAATAATAATAAGAAAACGTGTTTGGAAATTATGATATTCATCGGATTAAAAGGCAAGTGAAAGAGAGCGGAAGCAGACCCCCTACCTAACTAGCATCAGTGGATGGGAGAATGTGTGGTGAGACACCTGGCAAAATGACAAATGTTATTAAAGCTACAAGCGATAGGATGTCGGGAAGATTGCCTCACGTCCCCTGACAGGACCCAACACATAGACGAAGATTTTTATGGCTCTTGGTTCAATATTAGGGAATGTATTATCAATAAGGAAAATGCTATCAGCGAGTCGAGATCAATCCCGGTTCAATCTCGGCATAGTCTGATGTGTTCACTTTTACACTAGTCGTTAGCGGAACTCTTAGCCGATTTATGAGGTGCTCATCGGCATTTCTTCCGTGTGAAATGAGGCCTACGTTAGATCTGAAGAAACTTACACAGCCACTGCATGGTAGGATATGTAAGTTTAGGGGATGGACAGCTCTGGCTTTTCTTTGGTCATTATTTCACTCTTCATTTGTCAGCTGCTGTTTTCTAAGAATCTTGGTTTTTTTTTTGGAGGGGGGGTTTGTTGACTGCCATTCTTCAATTGATTTCTTTTTGCTGTAATCTCCCAGTTGACCAAATCGATTTGTCAGCAATGATTTTTTGAGTTGATCCTTGAATTGACGACGTGGAACCACATGTGACTCTTGCCAAATGCGAGCTCTGAGAAGAGGATTGTTTCGGTAGACCTATGTCTGGCATTCGAGCGAAGTGTTCGACCCATCGAAGTCATGATGGTTTCTAGGCTCTCCATCTCTGCGCAGAAGAGAACTTCGTTGTTTTTAATCCGGTCCTGTCAAGATAGACGACGTTTCATTTGATGGGATCTTTCAACTTTGCCGGTGTCTCTTCAATAGAGTATCCAGGGTTTAAGGCTGTAAAACAGCTCGGTAGACCATGAGCTATTCAATCAGTTATGTGTCATACGGGATACACGCTTAGGCGATCATGTATCTTTCGATAAGTGACAATTACTGACGAGGCAAATATTTTTACCGCAGTAGGTTGCCATTTCATTCTGCAAAAAACCAGTTGCCACCCAAGGTTATAAAACCCGGTCTGTCCTGTTATTTACCCATACCTGGGGGAAGAAGAAGTGGATTCTCCAAGTGTAGTAGCACGTAAGTGAATGTAATGGATTCGACTGGAATTCGAATTTGGCGCTCTGATTCCTCAATCCGAGCCGACGAGATCCATTACTCCACCTTGCCAAAGATACTTTTGAATAGCTTCCCTTGTGATGCGTTGGCAGCCTTGATTCGCTTATCGATGCCTTTTGATATTATTATACTACCAAGGGACTAATGCTTTTAGAAAAGTAAGGAACATTTTTCCATACCTAGCTGTGAGTTAAAAAGTAAGATAGCTTGAGCTCTTTAGTCTTGGGTAGCATTCAGTCGAGGTAAAGAACAAATCTGAATTCCAAAACGTGAAGCAAACAATAACAAAGCGCCTAGATACTTTTCACCAAGAAGTCATTTTAATTCACAGATAATGAAGAAAAGGAATGCGACAAGTTACAACCTAAACACTGAAATGTCATGGCATTAAAATTGACTTAAACACATAAAGCGAAAAACCTTTTTTGATGAACTAAAAGAATCTCATCCATTATAATTTAAGTGAATCACGATTCATTTATTGTCATACGCACAATATTCCGATGTTACTGCTAGATCGTAGTCCGTCATATAACTGTGTTTAATATTTTAATGTTATAGATTTGATTATGCACTCTGAAACAATAAGCCGTGGATGCAAAGAAAATAGCCGAATTATACGATAAACATCAAATAGATTTTCGCATAACTAGAGTCATTTTAGTGTCCGTGAGTATTTTGGTTGCTTACACAACGTGTCAACAACTGAACTATAGGGTCTGCCTCACATGGACGAACCATATGATAGAGAAAAATAGTTATACAGATTAAAGTAAGCACTGATATTTAAGGTTGAAACTTCTTTTCTGTGTTGAATAATAAGGTGCACTTTATGTACCAATTCAGAAAAGAAAGGTTTGTGCTGAAATTTAGATTTGTCTCACGTATTCATCTGACCACCATGAATTAGAATCTAAAAACAGTTTCTAAATGTACATATCCTGCAAAAGGGTTGATAATCCGTAGAAAACGAAATATTTAATGAATTTCTTCTTTCTTTCCTTACTTTTCTCATTTTTAATCATTTTCCTCAAGTAAGGCAATAATGCCACTAGGACACAAAGGGTTACTGAGTGTTAGTGAATACAGAAAAAACTAGTATTACGGAGATAGATCAAGAAAATAAAGAAAATTAAAAGGAAGTAGATAGCGATTCACTTCGCATTTAAATTTTTGAAGTTCAAAGTTGACTTGAAATTAAGAATCTGGAAGAGAGTTCCACAATCTATGTTCGATAGAAGAAGCTGTTAGCATAGATCTTACGGTTACATATAATCATTTCAATTGCAAATTCATGAGAGCTTGCAGCCAATCTAGTACTGCACTCTTTCTGCTTTATGCCATGCTCATATTTGATTTCCTTCTTCATTCGCTGTTTGCTTTTGTGATAATCATTTTGTTATTCAACTTCATCGTTAACTTACTGAATAATTTTCTTTCCTTCCTCGTCTGACATTTTCTTTCTCCCTTCTACAATATGCATTTCTCGACATGCTTATTTATGTCGTTTTGCTATTTCCTACGTCAGACATATTAATCTTCCTGTTCTATTATAAAATATGAGGTTTTCATCTCCCAATTCCTTTGTGACGTTTTCTTTTCCTTTTTTTGTTTTTGGCTCCGTTATTCTTTGTCGTCTTCTTTTATACAATCTTTTCAACTTATTCTACAAAACCTTCGTTTCACCTCCTTCAAATTCTTCATCTTCTTGTTCTGCAATTTCTTTTGCAACTATTTTCCTTATTTTTTCTCGTTTTTCAAGGCTTTCTCGTTCTCTACGTCTCGTATTTTACCAACAACCGCTTTTACTTCAACTTTTGCAAGATGTTCTGAAAATGCTTTATTACCAGCTTTGACGAATGCTTTGTCATATGTATTTCTGCTATTTTACACCGTCTTCGGCATTTTCTGGATATTTATTTTCGCGTCTTCTTTATTTATGCATCTTTCTTTTGCATTTAACGAAATTAGCCTCTTTTTGTCGTTTTCGTATTATTTTATAGTTTATATTTTTTACTGTATTTTAATAATTTTTCATCTTTTTCATTTTTGCAACATTCTAAATCATTGTCTGCATCTTTCCCATTTTCTCCCCTTTTTTTATAATTTGCATCTTTTTCGTAATTATCTTTCGCTTTTCGTTCTTTCTTTTCTGTTTTCTTTTCGCATTTCTGTATTATTTGTCTTTTGTGATAAATCATTGTTATCTTCTGTAAATCATTCTGCCCTTTCTTTGCAGATACTTTTTCTGCAATTTCTTTTCGTTTTCAATAATGTTATATACCCTCCTCTTTAAATTCCTTGTTTTTATCACATACTCCGCCAATGTGTTCCTATTTATTCTTAGCCATTTATTTCTATTTCAATTTCAATTCTCTTTTTCTATATTAGCCTTATTACTCCCGGAAATTTGGTCGAGTTGTTTGCAGTAAAATGAGCAAGAGGCAAAGTTTCATAAGTAACAGTAATCATAGAAGCAACATCATAATTATTAAAATTATTATTAGGTCAAGGTTAGATTGATTTTTCTTTGCCTTTCCTTCATTGATTTATGTTGCTTTGAATTAAGCTACTGTAAATCCAAGCAATAAAAGATGACATTTATTCCATAAAACAAATAATGCCAATCCTCATTGTCAAGAAATTGTTTTCTCCCCCAAATGTGCATATACATTTAAATTATTCTAACCTACGGAATCAATGAACATGTGAATAATATTTCAATCACAAATAAAATGAATATATATATATATATATATATATATATATATATATTGATTAAAAATATGATTCCTTCGCTACATAAGAGTTCTCATGTTTCAAAAACGAGAGCCGAAACCATCCAAATAATTATTAAAATTAATTTGAATTGAGGTGTTTAGTCCCGTTTCATCTTCAAGCGAAATTTTAGAAAGGTTTCTAAAACTAATTAAGAGATGCGTGTCTGTCAGCCTTAAACAATAATCTTTGTCAATTTTATTTTTCAGTCTTTATGATGATCGATACTTGATCTATTTCTTACTGTTACATCCCCGGGCAACGCCGGGCTCTACTGCTAGTCAAAAACAAAAAGATTTCCAAACGAAATAACAATATTGAAGAAGAATCATTGAAGAAAGAAACACGGCCTCTATTAATAACATACCAACTGATGTGTTTTCGCCGAAACCATATTAAGTTAAAGACCGACAGATATAGCCGCATATTAAATATCGCCTGTGCAGACATGTCATAGTCAGTTATATGTCATAAGAGACCGTAGAAAATTATCTACGATGGAATGTCTTCATCTGTTAGAATTATGACTTTAAGATTCTTCATTATTATTTATTTTACTTGTTTTTCTTCAAATTAAGTCTTCAAATTATTATTTTTCTCTGACAAGAACTTCCCTGGAGAATCTGGGAAGGGAAAATAAACAACAACGACTGAGTATACAGCCTCTGTGAAGTTATGCAAATCAAATACAGCTCAATACCTCAAAAACGTCCCAACCAATATTTGTCAAATTTACACCCGTCCATTTCCACTCTTATAAAAATTTTTAACTAATTTTTCTTCCATTTAGTTAGTTTTTGAGATATTTGGAATTTACGAAAATATACTGATTTAAGTTAATATGCAGATTAAACTAATATTAGCTTAAGACTTCTAAAATCTAATAAATGTACTTTTTCTTTTTGTCTATATGTTGAGTCATAGGTAAAGGGAAGGATCTAAAAACTGCTGAAAACAGAAAGTAACTAACTTAATGAGTGATGGAATGTCCACATTGGAGTTATCAAATGAGCTTTGCGGGGATCATCGAACGATAAAGGAGACGGTTGAACATATAAGTAAATTGAGAACTCGAAACAGGAAAAGACTTTAAGAACTTGCTTCCTCGAGATAAACGAAAATTAAAGCGAGTTATATTGAAACAAGTAATTTTGACCAGCGCTCAGAACTTTGATAATGCTGGAATTGATAGAGTCAAGAAGGACAAAATCTCCTAGGCAAACTCCTCTGAATAAAAGCAGATATTTTAAAGTTAGAAAGTTAAAATTGGTCCAAGAAATACATGTAAAGTGACTTTTCTAAAATAATTTTCATGGATGAATCTCGAGTGACATTTGATGAACCTGATGGATAGACTAAAGGATACATTTTAACCAATTCAGATGTGGCTGTGGCTAAAAGAATGCAACAAGGAGACGGTAGTGTTATGATATTGCCTGTAATTGTCGACCAAAACATTATTGAAACATTCGTAGTCGATGAGGCAATTAAATTGAAAAGTGCTAAATATTTATGAACAAGAAATGTTTGCATTGTATAAGTTCCAGTCTCACACTGTCTAAGTAAAGTGTGTATCTTACTTCTAATGTATCTAAACTTACCCGTGAATTATTTGAGCATAAATGATTTATAGGAGAGAAGATAATGGAATCGCCACCATGAAATCCTGATCTGAATCTGATCGAAATCTATCCTCAATTGTGAAGACAAAATTATATGAAAGCGGCAAACAATATAAAAGAAAAACAGATCTATGGGAAGCAATTAAAACTAACATATCAAAAATTGATCTGCTGAAGTAAAAAAAATATATTAACAAAATCAATGGATGATAGATTACTATCAGTTATTGCGAAGAAGGTTTATTATATTAAAATGTAAAGGATTCAAAGTCATATGTGTTTGTTATTTGTTTTATTGTAGGTGTTGATCATTTGTAATGAATTTTATTGCATTTATTGAAGTAAAATGTGATTATTTAGTGTTGCCTAATAACTTCAGACGGCAGTTTTTAAAAATACATCAAATAATTTCAATAAAACTTTGATACTACCTAAAATTTGTTTTGACATCTAAATTCGTCGTTTAAAATTTGAGAATTTTTTCAAATCATATTTGAATTATTGAAGTTTCTATGATTTGCTTAATAACATCAGACAGGGTGTATAAGATTGAATCTTTCATCTATTTCATTGTATGAATGTCCCAAACAAAGGCAGTTTAATTGAGCCTAACTCTTGCGATCCATGTTCCGGTGTATTTAGCGAAAGGCTGCTCGTTATTAGAAAGTAGACTTGCTATTGGATTTTTCCGGGGAGAATAATCACATGTTTTGAAAGGTATGTTCTCTATAATCATTATTGAATTTTATATAATTTGTATATGAGGAGGTACGATGAAGTAGCGGATACCGGCTAGGATTCGAGGAATCGGAGAGCCAAGTTCGAATTCCAGTCGAATCCATTGCATTCACTTACGTGCTAATACCCTTGGGAAAGATATTAATCCTCTTCCTCTCCCTCCAGCTATGGGTAAAATAGGGGGGGGCTTTTACGAATTGGTCAAACCCAAACTCAAACAAAAACATTGTTTTTAATCTGCGACGTCGTCCCCTGGTCGCAGCGCCAACTGTGACGTTCTATTCTGATCTACCACGGCACCAACTGTGACGTCGCTAAACAGCACCAATTGTGACGTCCTCGCCGCGGCGCCAGCTGTTCGCTCCTCGCTGCTCCGTTCGGGTGTCGCTGCTCGAAACGTGACTTCCGCCTGTCGCGTCAGTCGTGTTGTCTCGTCCTGTGACGACCAACTGGCTTGGTATCGGTCGCGGCACCCAAATGTGACGTTCTAACCTTTTGGTGATTCGGGTGGGAATCTGGTTAGATTTGATATCAGCCTCGTCGTTCCCAACTCGCTTCCAACGCCTGGTTACCAAGGTAACTGCATTGATCCCCAGTCTGCCTACCCACGTTGTGAATTGATCTTAGGTAGACGAGATCAAACAGTGGTTGGGGCCGTAATGCAAACCGAGTTCAACGAGGGTGATGCCACCTGAAATATCCATAAAAGAAAAGAAAAATGAAAACTCAAAAGTTCAAAGTATCAAAGAAAAAGGTAACAAACTTTATGTCTAGTTGTTCGATACATAGAACTGCATCTATCTCCCGACCCGTTCTATGGATTGTGACACGTCATTTTCCGTTAGGCGAGTTTTAACGCTTCAAGTTGTTTGCTCTCTAAGAAATTGGTTTTTCGGTGTGTCTTCGGACGAAAGTAGAAAAAAAAAACTTATTTCGGTGGTCTGGATCTAAGTCGCTCTTCAAAATAATTGTTCTTGGGTTGAAGAGGAGTCCGGGATTTGCGTGAATCTTGGTCAGCTATCTGCGAGCGGCTTCAACTGGAGACTCAACTCAAACTTTTCTTATATGGACGCCGACCAAAACCGGGGTGGGTCTGTCGGCGTCGGGGATTCCTCGATAATTCTAAATACATATCCACCTCTTTTTTTTCTGGTTAGGGATTTTCCATTCTTTTCCATTTTTGGGAACCTTTCCTCACTCCCACCTTCTCACCATACTTCAGAAGGCGTGAACTCTCCTCCCCACTTCTTCGTAGCAGCTTCTCATACCTACACTCTGGATAGGCGGCGACAGCCTCCTTCGTGCGTCACGTGATCACCACTTGACCAATGATGTCTCAGTCGGGCGTGGACGAATCCGCGTCTTTGTTTCGGAAAAAAATATAACTTGCTTAACTAAAAAAAATATCCCTTCGTTTCCTTTTCTTCCTCTTAATCGCCGTTATCATTTCTCTAGCCGCAAACGGGACAATATGAACAATGGCGGTCATAACTCTTGTTCTACACGTGGTTTTCGTCAGGTATTTTATCGCTAATTATCCGAATGGGTGGTCTTCTTAACACGGCCAACGTCGCCCCGAAAAGACATTTCTAAACCCCCATTCATTCTTTGGCGAACATTTCTTGATAACATAATTTTATTATCGCAGGCATAAAGATGTTCCGTCGAAAGAATTCGGTCAGTGGATGGCTTTGATACAATTAATTTTTTCCTATCTGTCCAAAGTCCTTTTAGTTGCCTGTTTTTCGTCACTTACCGAAATAACATTTTCATTTGAATTTTTCTTTGGCCAGTCGGTCTGATAATAAGATGCCTTCCCGTACCAATAGTTTGTTTTCATATCCTTAGATAACACAGCCGTCGCCAAAACATATCTGATTCTTTCTTTCTTTCCCTTTCTTTTTACTCAGAATTTCCCTGTCATTGTAATGACACCCTTTCGAATATTTGTTACTTATCAAAATATCCCTTATCCATTGCCTCTTAGCCGTATTTGTGTTCTGCTTATCATCCACGATTCGGTCCTTAGCCTCTCCTTTTCTTCTTTTCTTTTTCTGCCTCGTTAAATGGTGCCACAAATCGTTATGGGTCTACCCATTGAATAGAATTTTATTATAAACAATTGTCTTGTAAATGGAATTTTTAAAGCAAAAGTGTGCAAGACAATAAGAAACGTTTTGTTGAAATCGGTTGAAAAATGTATGAAATTCGATCCCATATATAAAAGAACACACACACACACACACACACACAAACAACCAACCTGGGTTTTTTAATAAGTATAACTCGATATGAGTTGTCCCCCTTTCATTAATGCCTCTTAATCGTGTTTTCAAATTGATTTCGTGCTAAAACAATTGTGTTTTTCCAATTTTTAGCGCTGTCAGAACCCCCGCAAGGTAATTTTACGTAGTCCTGTGAATTTTTCTTGAAATCTGTTGAAAAATGTAGAAAATCCGATCCAATATATAAACGTACAGACACACACACACACAATCTGCGTTTTATAATAAGATTTCTCAATGAAGTTGTTTACATTCTCATTGTATCTCGTTACTTTGGAGATTTCACAGCCAACATTTGTTCCTTTGTCATTTGTTTTGCAATTCTACATCTTAAGGCGATAAAAACCACGAGAGATAAGGTTACTGAGAATCAAAGAAATTGCGAAAAACATTACCGATGAAAGAGGACAATGCAAGAATGCTTCACGGCGACAGAAGTTAAAGATTAACGCTGCATTTATACTTTAGATCCTAGTTGACAGGAAGCATAATGCAAGAAGACAGTTCCACAAGCGAGAAATTGCTGAGAATAAACTATTAGAATAAAACTTATAATAATTACTATTTACATTATTCGGACTATTGTCCTCATCTTTGTCACCATGTTTATCACGACGTTTCGTCCGTTGTATACTCCGGCCTTCTTCAGGTGGTTGGAATGTCGAACTGAACCCTTTATTTCGCTCACTGGGATAGACTGTTCTAGTTCCACATGCCATGTCTAATGGATGTCAGTTATCTCGTGTTAATTCCCCTCTGAAATTTCTCCACTGTCTTAACTCACACTCTTTGGGTGCTGTCATTGTATCTAACTAACGCTTTTGTGCCATGTGTTCTTGAGGAAATCTGTGTATGAATTTCTGGTTATTATAAACCTAATGTCTTCAGCAAGCATTTTTACCAGTGCCCATAATGTAATTTTTGCTGGTATCATTACATGCTTTTACCAGAGCTCATATTGTAATTTTTGTTATTATCACTTTTCTCTGGCACTCCTTATTACTGGTTACCATATTGTATTCATTTCTATGCTTGGTCGGCTGAGGAGATTTTTCTGGCCTAACATATGTGGTGATTCCTTAAGTTTACGAATTTTCTAGTGAGGTTCAAAGAGAGGGCTATATTCTCCCTTTTCTCTCCATATGTAATCAACCATGCCTGACTTTTCCACTTTCCCTCGTGTTACAGCTTTCTGGTTTTCTTGAAGCCTTACATTAAGAATTACCATGAAAATATTTATAGAAAAGCCACTCGGAAGCTACGCTAAAACGGTGGGAATATGACTGGCGCCGAAATGCCAGGTCAAATCCAATAGTATTTCAGATTCTTCTTTGGATCCTCCAGACCAAATGTGTGCATGTGTGTGTGTGTTGAAAATAGTAGAAAAAAAATCAACAGATTTAATTAAAATTTCTAAAATCTCATACCTCTACAAGAATAGGCTCACAACATGATCAATTCATTTGTGTCCCAAAGTAGACTCACACGCGCTCTAAATTCAAATTTACATCATAGACAAATATACACTATTTACATTATTCGGACTATTGTCCCCATTTTGTCGACATATTTATTACAACGTTTCGGCTTTCAGTATCTGTATATATTTCTGAGATGAGGTATTATGTACACTATTTACATTATTCGGACTATTGTTCTCATCTTTGTCGCCATATTTATTACAACGTTTCGGCCTTTCAGTATCTGGCTATATTTCTGGGATGAGGTATTATGTACACTATTTACATTATTCGGACTATTGCACTCATCTTTGTCGCCATATTTATTACAACGTTTCGGCCTTTCAGTATCTGTCTATAGTTCTGAGATGACGTATTATGTACACTATTTACATTATTCGGACTATTGTTCTCATCTTTGTCGCCATATTTATTACAACGTTTCAGCCTTTCTGTATCTGTCTATATTTCTGAGATGAGGTATTATGTACACTATTTACATTATTCAGACTATTGCCCTCATCTTTGTCGCCATATTTATTACAACGTTTCAGCCTTTCTGTATCTGTCTATATTTCTGAGATGAGGTATTATGTACACTATTTACATTATTCGGAATATTGTCCTCATCTTTGTGGCCATATTTATTAAAACGTTTCGGCCGTTGTAGACCCCGACCTTCTTCAGGTGTTTGGCAATGTCGAAGTGAACCCTTTATTTCACTCACTGGCGTAGACTGTTCTAGTTCCACTTGCCATGTTTAATGGATGCCAGTAATTAGTTATCTCCTGTTAATTCCAATTAAGTTCTCCACTGCCTTAACCGGGTATTGGGTCCTGTCACTGGATCTAACTAACGTCTTTATCCACTCTGTCATGTGTCCTTGGAACTAGAAAAGTCTATCAGTTCGACATTCCAACCACCTGAAGAAGGCCTTCACCGGAGGACTTCAATTTGTAATAAATCCATGGCGACAAAAATGGGACAATCCCGCTCAATTTTGCTAGTGCAATATTCATCTCAGAAATTATATGAAAGATAGTATCATTAAATATTATGGTTAAGGGTTTTCTATGAGTAAGGTTAGATACTGGTTCCTAAAGTAACAGGCACCCAGTGAGGACCAAATTCACTATTCAAAACGATAATTTTCTAAGCATAGCGTAGATGTGGCACAAGATTGAACATGTGGGTCACCCAGTGAGGTTTGAATTCACTATTCAGTCGTAATCTATCTAGCGAGATAAGCTTGTTAACCATTACACCACGTCAAATAGCCCCCGAAAGTGTTATGGCTTTAGCCTATAAGAAAATACAGGCTGTACATATACCTTTGATTTGCATATTTCCCAGCGGATTGACTTACCCATTCATGTATACCTATCTTAGTACACGTGTACACCCTGCGATATTTCTGTTTTTCTTATTGACAGTCTCATCTCTGTCTCATCATTTTCTAACTTTAACATTTTGCTCTACGCTTCCTCGGCTGTTCTTAACATATTAAGTGCGTGCAAAAGTTACCGGTGCTTTTTATTTAAATGAAGAGCCTGAATACAAAGTTGAATCACGCTCTTTGCCAGACGTTTTTGCACACACGTAATTACTTTTTATTTATTTATAGATTTTTCTACACCGCCATTGTTGGTCTTCATACTTCTGTTGTTGTTTTCTTAACGAATAGCTGCAGCTGTTAGGAGTAAAAGTAACGATTAGCGTTAATGTAGTTTTCATTTAATTAATTTTAAGTCAATTAGGACAAAGTAAAAGAGTTTAATTGGGGCGTTCGTTTGTCAAGTAAATGGATTTAATTTAAACATAGTCTTGCGTGTTTCGCATTTCATGGATTTCCGCGCAGTGAGGTTGGCTTCTTGCCTTTTTTCCCTTTTTAACCAATTTTTGTTTTTTCTTTCCTTTCATGTAAACTAAATCTTCTTTATTAATTTGTTTATTCTTAAATTCTTTTTTCTATCGTTCGCCTGTTTTGTATGAACTTCGTCTGCACGCTTTCTTTATTTCTTTCTTAATTATTTTTTGGGTAAATCTTTCTTTCCATTTATGTGTATTAATTCTTCAGTCTGTCTGCCTTTCTTTTTCTTTCTTTCTTTATTTCTTTCTTTCTTTCTTTCTTTCTTTCTTTCTTTCTTTCTTTCTGCATTTATTTATTTATTTATTCGTTTTTATGCAGAACGTTCTCTCTATTCGAGTGTATTAATTCTTCAGTCTGTGTGTCTGTCGGTCTGTCTGTCTTCTTTCTTTCTTTCTTTCTCTTTCAGTTTTGCGCAAATTCCATTCATGTGTATTTATTTTTCAGTCTGTCTTTCTTACTTTCTTTCTTTCTTTCTTTCTTTCTTTCTTACTTTCTTTCTGTCTTTCTTTCTGTCTTTCTTTTTTCTTTCTTTCTTTCTTTCTGTATTTATTTATTCATTCCTTTTTATGCAAACCGTTCTTTCTATTCTACTGTATTAATTCTTCAGTCTGTGTGTCTGTCTGTCTTCTTCCTTTCTTTCTTTCTTTCTTTCTTTCTTCTTCGTTTTTGCGCAAATCTTTCTTTCCATTCATGTCTATTTATTATTCAGTCGTTCTTTCTATCTTTCTTTCTTTCTTTCTTTCTTTCTTTCTTTCTTTCTTTCTTTCTTTCTTTCTTTCTTCTTCGTTTTTGCGCAAATCTTTCTTTCCATTAAGGTGTATTTATTATTCAGTCGTTCTATCTTTCCTTTTCTTTCTTTCTTACTTTCGTTCTGTCTTTTTCTTCCTTTCTTCCTTTCTTTCTTTTCATTGTTTCTTTTCACTAACATTTTGATTTTCTTATTTTAAAAAATCTCAATTTTCTTTCTCTTAACATCGTTTTTGTATAATTTTTAACCCTCTTTACATAAACATTCTTTCTTTTTTCTTTTTTACATTCTTAACGTTTTTCCACAAAGAATCAGGCGTTTTCTTTCATTTTTCATAACCTCTTTCATATAGACTATTTCTTTTTCCATGTTTTCTCATTTCCGTTCTTTCTGTATTTCTTTCCTTTTTTCTCTACTTTTCTACCTTTCTTTGTTTTACATCTTATATATATTACACCTTGTTCACTTTAATATGCACTAATTAATATTTTAATTCTTTTTTCATTCACCAATTATTTTTTCTTTACTTCATTTTTTTCTTTCTTTCTACCTTCGTTTTTGTGGAAATCTTTCTTTTCATTCATGTGTATTAATTCTTCTTTATTTCTTTTCATTATTTCTTTTCAAATAGTTTTTGAATAAATTATTATTTCCTTTCATACAAATTTCGATTTTCTTTCTTAAAACATCTTTTTTCTATAATCTTTCCCCATCTTGACGTGCATTTCTTCCTTTCTTTCTTTGTATAAGTTTTATAAACTTTTGCTAGCAGTAGACTCGTTATTCTTCCGTTTTTATTAGTTTTTTAAACCAATTTATGTACAAAACTTAATTTCTTTACTTTTATGTCAAAATACATCTACTTTGCCTTTGCTTTCTAAAACATAAAAGAAAATATAAATCTTCCTTCATTTAAAAATCATTTATATAAATCGTTCTCCGCTTTCATTCTTTTTATTTCTTTTTCATTTGTCCCTTCCATGTTTCATTATTTATTTCTTCTTTTGCCAGTTCCACACACACACACACACACACACACACATATATATATATATATATATATATATATATATATATATAATAATCGATATCGATATTTCTTTTCAAGCATATTTCAATAAATAATATGGAATCATTTAATGGATAAGATGAGAAAGTTACAATTAAAATCCTTGAAAACAAATGGAGCAACATTCGAAGATTCTCAGAATAAAATAATATAAATAAAATTTAATAACCACCCCTTTTGGGTAAATCTAAAGCTTTAAGAAAAATATTCAAAATTTCAGAAATTATCAATCTATTTATCTATCCATATTATATATATATATATTATATATATATATATTATATATATATATATTATTTTATATATATTATATATATATATATATATATATATATATATAAATATTAATATATATATATATATATATATATATATATATATATATTATATATTATATATATATTCTTATATATATATACATATATATATATATATATATATATACATATATATATATATATACATATTATCTTATAATATAATATATATACATATATATATATATATATATATATATACATATATATATATACCATATATATATATAATCTTATATATATATATATATATATATACATATATATATATATATATATATAACCGAATACATATATATATATCCGGCAAATATACAATCTTTTACTAAAATATACCAAATTAAATTTTTGTTTCAAATTCCCATTTTGAAATAAAAACTAAACTTTAACGTAATTAAATCTTCTACACAAAAACTATTGAATAATTTCCAAAATATACTGGAACTGACTGTCTTTTTTTCTTACATTTTATCAAAAAGCTGATTTATATAAAAATTATATTATATATATATATATATATATATATATATATATATATATATATATATATATATAAACTTGTATGACCATCACTCTTATGTATCAGCCATTCAGTTCAACTCCCCGACAACACAAATATTCATCGGTTGCGTGTTTAACAGTGAGCCATAAAGCCAGCTATAGATCAGCATTTCTTGTCACATATGTTGCATATCAAATCACCTCCTGGTGGTGGATGAACTTTCACCATCTCCAATGTCATTTTTCATATGCCTTTGTCAGACCCGACACACAGACACACGTATATATATATATATATATATATATATATATATATATATATATATATATATATATATATATATATATATATATATATATATATATATATATATATATATATTATTTTTATAAAAAAATTTATAACATAAGTATGTTATAAAATCACTACAAAAATAGCCATTTGTTTCAACACACTCTGTGTCTTATCAAGTGATGATGTTGAAAATAAAATAAATGGTTTTAAAGTTTCAGATGAATTAACGATCCTACACTAGGGAAACATTGTTACAAAAGCTAGAATGACCAATCAAAAACCAAAGTATAGAAAGATTCAAAAGCTACAACAAAATCCTGCTATAATAGCTATTTAGATCTTTAAATTTATTAAAAATAATTTTACTAACTAATAATTATAAATTTATATGATAAAATTTAATATTAAAATTAAAAACTGGCAATTTTAAAATCCAAATTTAATCACTATTAAGTTTAAAAACTACAAAATTATTGAGAAAAGAAAAAATATATATGTTTATTCAATTCATTTCTTCATTGAAATTACGTCGACAAGACAAAAACGCTACAATTTCGTCCGGTCATTTGACAATACATGTATATATATTTTTTTTTTCCCTTTTTTTTTGGTCTTAAACTCACGCGTTTAATTAGATACACACACACACACACACACACACACACACAATATACACACACAAAAAAAAAAAAAAAAAAAAAAAAAAAAAAAAAAGGGATATATGAACATCTCCACAGCCCTTTACGAAAAAAGGAGACGTGGAAACTAACATATACACACACACAGTTAAATGTGAATACACTCTACATACACATAGATACCGATATATACACAAACATACATCCACAACAATGGCATAGACATTGAGAAATCACAACCAATAAATATTTCAGACTTAAATAAATGCTAACCACTTATTGAATTATAACCCAAGGGAGCAAATATATAAAAGATAAAAATGTTTAAAATAATATTATTTAATATATTAAAACGAAAACTCTAAAACAATAAATATCAATAAAAATATATATATTATTAATCATATAAGTTGATAATAGTTTCATTATATATTTGGCAAGAAAAACAGGATAAAAGAAATCCACAAATATATACATATATATATATATATATACACACAAAACAAATTAACACACATAAAAAAAAAAAAAAAAAATATATATTCATACATACATATACGTACAGAAATACATACAAATAAATATATAAACATAAACATATACGTACATATACATATCTATGATAACAAGTACATATGTACGTTATACATATAAAACCTAAATACACACACATATATACATAACTTTTATGCACACATATTACATATATAAAACAGTCATGATATACCAAAGTTTCCATACCCACACATACACAAAAACTCATACATAATAGGTTCCAACACACACATATATATATATACAAACATACATAAATATATATATACACATACATACATATCTACAAATAAACATATATATATATCCATAAATATATCTATCTACAATAACAACCACCCATATATACATGCATACATAAAAATACAACAACTTTCAACCAAATACATATATAAACGAACTAACATATAGATACATAAATATATATTCAAACACCAACACACAGCAATATACATATAGTCTAACATACAAATATATAAACACATTCATACAAACAGAAATATACTTAAATATAAATACACATACACAATAAAATAGGACATACAGATATATATACATATATATATATATATATATATGCACACACATATATATATACACACATATACACATACACACACACATACATATATATATACAAATATATTGTGGCACAAAGCCGAAATCAAAGGGGCATCCATGAGGAACAGACTCATTACTCAGTCTTGCACCCCAATCTAGTGAACCATGCTGGCTAACCATTATACTGTCGTAATTTTATCATACACATACCTATACATACTCATACACATACACACACACACATACATACATATACACACATACAATATATATGCATATATACATATATATATATATATATATATATCCGACCATATACACACACACACATATATATATATATATATATATATATTATATATAAATATATATATATATCTACATACATACATACATATACACACATACACACACAAATACATACATATATACACACCTATACACACATACATATATAGGCACACACATACACACATATACAGTAATTTATTAACCTTTTCTCTCATAATCTACCCACCTTCCCATAATATATATATATATACACACACTCACATATATACATACATACATACCCCCACACATACACCCACATATAAAAAAAAAAAAAAAACCAAATATACATTTATACACCAACCTACACATTCCCTCAGTAAAATACTCTAACCAACACATAAATAAATATATATATATTTACACCAACACTAATAACACTATGCAGGTAAACAATACACACTTATATCGTAAGTATGACCATTATGCAATAAAAACACTAATCTATTAAAATACAGTGACATATCATTATCATTTAAAGTATAAGACCCCTACACTAAGTTAAATTTATAACGGTGTTTACAATTTACTGTCAGTTCATATCTTTGATTTAAGAGATCAGCCTTGTTTTTTCAAATCTAATAATTTCAAATTTTCATTAAGGCATAGGTAACATGGGGTATATAAGGGAGTTACAAGTACGACTTTCGTAACCAAACTCCATTTAATCGTTGTTTTGTTCTTATCTTTTAGATTCCAAAAATTTGGATAATGAAGTCATGTACCTATATTCACTGTGATTAAAGGATTGCATATGCCCCCACCAGCGTTCCTGAATGTTTTTCATAGTAGAACCAATGTAAAACTTCTTTATATTTGGATTTTCAATTGTTGAAATAGTACCAAGATAACTAAAAGTAATCCCACATTACTGGTGGACAATTATTCAGTTTCTACAATTACATAAGTTGTTATTTGTATTCTTATAATTAGTATTGCAGTTAGTAACCTGTTGATTAGTCAAGCCTTTTGAATTCTATACTTGTTAAAGACTATGTTTGTTATGTTTTTTAATTATCTGCTCTAGGTTATCAAATAGCTTAATTTAAAGGGTATTAGGATTAAATATTTTACTAAGTGGGTTAGTTTCAGGGTTGGGAAATATTTTTTTGATTAGGTTTATAAATATACGCCCTAACTTAGTTTTGACCATAACATTGAAAGGGGAGTTAACCTTTCTAGATCTTCTTTTCTTATTATGGTTTGCAATTAACAGGGTTTTATATTGAATAGTGGTATTTTTGTATCCACTATTTTATGCAGAATTATAAAAATCACTATGTTTATTGAAACCTCCTTATATATTAGCGCTAATTCTAAATTCAATGGAAGTGGGTATATGTTTGATAACCGAAGGGGGGATGGTTGGAATTAGGATGCACGTATAATGGGTTGGAATTAACTTTCATATGGTTGGAAAATATTGTTATCTAGGGTGACATCTAGAAAATCTACTTGTCTAACATTAGTAGTAACTATTGTCCTAAGACCATAAATACCCTATAGATCATTTTCAATACGGTCTACCTTATTTTGAAGTGAGTTTTTAACAACTAATAATCCATCATCTCTATATAATCCTACACTATCTGAATCTAGACAATCGAAGGCACTTAAATTATATAAAAGAAATAATCCAACCAAGTCCGAAACTTAGCAGAATCCAAATTTTTTTTTTTTATGTGTGTTAATTTGTTTTTGCTGCCGTGTATATATATATATATATATATGTATATATTTGAACCTGTTTTTCTTTTGCATAATAATGAAACTATTATCAACTTATATGATTAATAATAATATATATTTTATTGATATTTATTGTTTTAGAGTTTTTCAATTTTTAAATAATATTATTTTAAACATTTTTATCTTTATATATTTGCTCACAATAAGTGGTTGCATTTATTTTAAGTCTGAAATATTTACTGGTTGTGATTTCTCATTGTCTATGGTGGATGTATGTTTGTGTATATATCAGTATCTATGTTAAGGTATTCATTTAGACTCAGTATTCATTTAACTTCCATAAGTGTTAGTTCCACGTTCCTTTTTCGTAAAGGGCTGTGAGTTGTTCATATATTCCCCACCTCTTCCTTTTTTTTTTTTTTTTTTAAGTGTGTTTTTTTGTGTGTGTGTGTGTGTGTGTGTGTGTGTATGTATCTAATTATGTCTGGATGCGTAATGTATCTGATTGTGTTTTTTTTGTGTCACGCGTGAGTTTAAGACCATATTCACAAACTTTAAAATAAAAACGGAAAAGAAAAAAATATACATGTATTATCAGATGACCGGACGAATATTTTCGTCTTGTCAGACGTAATTTCAATGAAAAATGAATTGAATAAACATATATATTTTTTCTTTTCCATAATTTTGTAGTTTTAAACTTAATAGTATTAAATTTGGATTTTTAAAATTGCCATTTTTAATTTTAATATTAAATTTTATCATATAAATTTATAATTATTAGTTAGTAAAAATTATTTTAATATTACACGTATTTAAAGATCTAAATAGCTATAATATTTTTGTTGTCAAGCTTTTGAATCTTTCTGTACTTCGTTTTTGATTAGTCATTCTATTTTTGTAACAATGCTCCCCCCTATGTAGGATCGTTAATTCATCTGAAACTTTTAAAACCATTTATTTTCTTTTCAACACCATCTATAAGACACAGAGTGTGTTGAAACAAAATGGCTATTTTTTGATTTTTATATACTTTAAATTTTTTATAAAATAATTATATCTGCTTTCACTTTGTATTGATGAATAGTAATTGTTGGTTATTGGAATTCTTTCCCGTGTATACAATTATATACTTTGATTATATATATATATATATATATATGTATGTATGTATGTATGTCTATGTGTTAAAGTTGGTACACATGTTTTCTGTATGATTAATACCTTTTTGGACCAGTGGAGGCAGTTAATTTTGCAGTAACTAACGGATTGCTGTCTTTAATGAAGATATTTTAGCTTAAACATTATACTTTATAGCCTGCCTCACTCGCAGAACATATTTGTCAAAAAAATTAAATGAATTCTCTTCATTTCATTTATAATTCTCAAAGAATATGTATATTTATTGCTAACATCCCTAACCTAAAACATTACTTTAACCCCAGTTCACTTTTATAATTTCTAACTCATGCAATTTATTTCTTTGTGGTTTTCATGGAAGTATTGAATAATATACACATATTTTATAAATTTTTATAATGACACTTTCCATTTCTCTAATCATTTTCTTGATGTTAAGGTTAAAGTCATCAAC
>CAHIKZ030000913.1:525000-587500 GCA_903632075.3 Acanthosepion pharaonis | reverse complement strand
TACGTTTTCTACAACTACAGAATTCCAAAGACTAATCAATAACCTGACCTTTACTTCAAATGACATTTAGAACTGAAGAAAGTAAAATTTATATATATATATATATATATATATATATATATATATATATATATATATATTTGGTTGGATAAGTTAGCTCTATCTCTGATATTGAGCGCTTTCTAATAAGTACCATATATATAATATATAAATAATTATACATATATATATTTATTTATTTTATATACACTTTTCATATATATATATATATATATATATATATATATATATATATATATATATATATATATATATATATATTTCAAAAATTCGCTTGAATATGAAACAGAACTAGGTACTTTAATTTGATTTAATTGCTATAATGGAATTGGAAGTTTTAGCTTCTGTTTTTGAAACATGGTAATTCCTGTGTAGCGATGGAATCATCTTGAAAAAAATATAATCTAGGCTTTACTTGTGTATCTGTTTTTTAAAAATAAAAACAAAAATACTAAAGAACTTCGGATCATCAATCTAACGGTTCTTCCGTATTTTATCAATATATTTGCATACACACACATACACATACACACGCACACACACACACATATATATATATGAATTAAAACTAGAAAGTTGTTAAAATAAAATTTGTAAAAATATTTTAAAAAAGTAACGAAATAATAATTATATATAAATCGAATAAAAATAATCTAGATCAAAGTTATAAATACTTTTAAACCGTATCATTAAAACAATATAAAATTGCAGAGAGTCGAATAGTCTATTCCCCCACTTCTAAATGTTTCCCAGTACTCGAGACATGGACCCCGCCCAATTTCCACTGGAACATTGTCTGATGATCACTTTAGGTGTGAAATTAAGACTGTCATTTCAGTGTTGATTTTCATGTACACTTTCTCTAGTTATATACATATATATTTATATAATTATGCGAGCGTTTTTGTTTGTGAGTACTAAGAAAACTAGAGAACATATTGGATATGAAGTCACTACTTGCACTACTAATACAGATACTTATTAATTTTATTCCAGTTTATCAAAGTCGAGAGATCAAACCACACCTCAGATTCGTTGTTATTATTTCCTTTCATATAAAATATCGATTAAGCTTTGTGAAATGTATCACAAAGTAAAATCTGTGTTACTTTGCGACCTCTGAAAATTCTTCCGTTCTGATGATTTTCTATATTAGCTATTCATTGCTTTATAAGTATTTAAAATATGTTTAAACGGAATAAAGTTGTGTCATGTTGGTCAGACATTGAGAAAAAATGCCAGAAAGGCATTGCGAGCCGGCAAGACAATATTGTTTTTCAGTTCAGTAAAGCAGCTGTTATTCGGCAGTATTCGTCCTAATGGTGCTTCCTCTTTACTAATAAAACACTTAAGGAAATAGGATGATTCACACTTGTCACGTGGCGTGGAGGGTGTCAGTTGTAAAAGAATTTTCAAGTATTCCCAAATAATGCTGAACATTCTTATTACATACTTTTTGATTTCACATGCACTTGTCCCAGACTGAGCGAGTTTAAGTTTGCCATTTGATAAGTACGCATATAAGGAAGAAAAATATTTCATGTGGCATATATTCATTTTTTTTTTCAACATAATCACCTATTTTTTTTTTTAAATTGACTTTCACTAATGTTTCTCTATTATTTTGAGTACACAGTGAAAATCTCAAATCAACATTCGGCTAAAATAGAACTATTGAACGCTACGTAATTAGTAATTCCACTTCTAGTCTTCCTTTCATAGAAAAAAACATATTTCGTCACACACACACACACACATTATAACGTTGAGAAAAGCCGTTTCCTTACAGAAACCCTTCAGTATTCATTGACCGATCTGCCATTGTTATTGTCAGTTAAATTTATATCACTTATTTCATGTAAGAGTTTTGCCGGAAAATAGATTTCTCATGTTCATTGCTTTTTCTTTAGATTTCTCGTGTTAAAGTCTTTCTACTTTTGAAGATACCTTCCTTCCTAACCTTTTGTTAACGTAGTGTGAAAAGCTAACATCATGATTATATCATTATTTTCCCTTACTCATTACATCTGCTACCCATTTTCCTTGTTGCAGCAGTTGGACGTCTTCGAGTGATGTGTTTGTTATTTGTCAAAACTCTTTTTATCCTGTAACACCAGTCTATAAGGTCAAAGGAAAGATTATATTTACGATTCATCACATTATATTAGTTGGTCTGAGAATGAATGTATGTGTGGCGTGTGAGAAAGAGTGTGTATGTGTGTCTACAAGAGGCTGGTGAAAAAGATTCCCTCAAAAGTTTTATTATTTTCTCATATTTGACAAACTTTCTCATGTCAACCCATTTTCAGCACACATTCTTCTACATTGATACTTACCGGCATTTGGACGTGAACAAGCGAATCATATGTTTCGTTCCTTTCTGGGAAAGATTCAAAATAGAAAAACCGTTTTTAAATATCAGCTTATTTTCATGTAATGCAATAAATACTAATTTCTGTATTGTCTTCCGCGTTCGATTTGCACGAGCTTTCTTTAGATTTCAATCTCTAACCAATTGCAATGTACAAAATATCCATCACCGATGACTTATGCAATTTTTTCCCTGTATATTAAATATCTTTTGAAAAACGATGACGGTTATTGTATGCACAGCAACTCGAACGAATTAGGAAACCAGCCCGTGTGCAAATGGGGAATCCAATGAATACATATTATTTTCCAGTTTACCTCTCCACTTGTCTTCTAAGATAGTTCAGATATATATATAGATGGACTTTGACATTTCTATAATATTAATGCTAATGGTGAAATTGGTCGTTTCCATAGAGGAAATATTCAGTATTCCTTGACCTAGCAGCCATTATTATATACAGATGAGATTAGTGCTTTCCACAAATCGGATGTTGTTCCTGCAGAAAGAAGTAGGGTGCGATTATAGATATTTCTAATTCTCTTGTTATAAATATTTCTTCTTTATTAACAATCCCTCATTTTCTTTATGGTATATGTTCGGTTGCCATTTAATTCTTATTGTTTTTTTTTATTCTTTATTTCTCTTTACTTTTGATGTTCTTCCGTCTTTCTTTCATTCTTTCCTTTTTTCTTTCATTCAGTTTTTTCTTCCTTTCTTTGTTCTTCCTTTTCCTGTTCGTGTTTCTACCATTTGATCTGCTTTCATTTTACTTTATTTTTATTTGTTTTCTTCTTTCTTTTTGCATTTCTGTGTGTTCCTTTTTCTTCTCCCCTCCCAGGTCTTTTCTTTCTTTCTTTCTTTCTTTCTTTCTTTCTTTCTTTCTTTCTTTTGTTCCTTCATTTTTGATTTCTTTTAATTCCTTTCAAATATATATTTCTTTTTCACTTTGTGTTTTCCAAACTACCTTCGGTTGCAAAGGAGAATCTTCACTGAATTCGTTAACGTGAAACCTTAAATCATTTTCAATTTATATCTGTTTCTATTTGTGAACTCTCCATAATTAATATGAAGTCATTTGATCACAATTTCATTTTCTTTACATTTGAGAAAAAATTGATATGAATGATTCCCTTGAGTCTTAGTTTTTAATCAATCAAATTTTAAAATATTAGTTCGTTAGCTTTTGACCAAATATAAATATTCGAATCAATTATCCCGCCATACAAGTCATTTCTCATGCGAAAGGTAAGATGTAGTTATGACTTGTAATTTTAGCTGCCATGATGGAGTTTTTTTGGATAAGGTGTTTCAGAACATAAGTACGTTTTTCAGAGAAATAGTTGAAATCAAATTTAGATTAAGTATATTTTAATTTTAATTAATTTCCTCATCTGAATCCATCTTGCACATTTATAAATCTGACATTCGTTCCTGCCTTGAATATTGTTGCCATATCTTGTATCAGGCTATATATCTCGGTATTGTCGACAAAATGCATGAAATATATGTAATGTTATTGGTCTTTGGACTTCAGTGACTTTTCCATCGCCATAACGTGTCATTGATTTTATTTAGTGAAAAAGGCGAGAGGTGGTTAAGACTTGTAATTTTTATTCAGAATAGAGATTTATTTAGATAAGTTTATGATTTTCGGAAAATAGGTTCGTTTTTCTGAGAAATCATAAAATAAAAACAAACTGAAACTAAATTATATTTAATTTTTTTTTTTTTTCATGAGAATCCATCTTTATGGACACGAATTCCTTAACTCATTAAGAATGTAGGAGAACAACCTCTATTGCAACTGTAACAGCAGTTGTGATCTGCGGCCATGACAGCCTCACGGAGCCCAAACCTCTCCAGACTGGTTTGAAATCAGCGTTTTTTAGATTGGTTTCAAACCAAGGCTATAGGACTGAGGCTGCGGTGAGGTAGAAAGAGATCGATTCATTCTTTTCCTAAGAGTATTAACGCGTGAGTGAATATAATAATCTCGACTGGGTTTCGAACTCAGCTCTCCGACTCCTCAAACCATGTTGCTTATCTTTCCTTCTAGATTCTAGCTTACACTTTTAAAAATCTATCATTAGCCCTTGCTTTGAATATTGCTGTAATATATGGCCTGGTACTCCAGCTATATATCTTGAGATTCTTGACAAAATATGTCTAATTTTATTAGTTCTATTATCTCCATTTCAGTCACCTTCCCATCCTCGTGGCTTTGCTTTCCTCTGATTTTTTTTATACCTATTTTTATGGCTGTTGTTCTTCTGAAATCTCTTCCTTAGTACAACGACCTCATGAAATTAATCAGACTACTATATCGGCAAGTCAGTCTCACCTTTTAATTAGCTAGATAGAGCCGTTTGTTATATTCTAATAGTTTGTTTTCTTGTACTGTTCACCTGTGGAAATCTCTTTCGTTTATTTGCTCCCTTACAATGTACAATATTACCAAATTTAAATGTAACGTCAATCGGCATCTTCTTTATTTTGTCCTTCCTCCTCAAAAAAGTCTTCTCATCCGCTTTCACTGACAGTAAACAATTGCATCTGAGTGGCATTATCGCCTTTCTTGAGGTGGAAGGATTTAAAAACAATGTTAACTAAAATTTAATCCCCTGCAATTTAAACTCCTTAACAGCTAAGAGAAAGCCTATTTTAGATTCTACGTTTTGCTTGAAAAACTTCAAAATGTTTTATTTTTCTTCCTGAATTTTCTAGCGCTTATAAATATCTCTATATTCACGGGAAATATAAATCTTTACCACAATATTTTCGAGAAATGTAAATCTTTACAGCTATATTCTCGGAAAATGTAAATCTTTAGCACTATATTCTAGGGAAATATAAATCCTTACCGCTATATTCTCGGGAAATGTAAATTTTTACCGTTATATTCTCGGGAAATGTAAATCTTTACTACTATATTCTCGGGAAATGTAAATCCTTAACATTATATTCTCGGGAAATGTAAATCTTTACTGCTATATTCTCGGGAAATGTAAATCCTTACCGCTATATTCTCGGGAAATGTAAATCCTTACCGCTATATTCTCGGGAAAAGTAAAACTTTACCGCTATATTCTAGGCTAAGGTAAATTTTTACTATAGTCTCGCAAAATGTAAAACTTTTCCATTATATTCTCGGAAAATATAAAACTTTAGCTCTATATTTTCGGGAAATGTAAATCCTAACTGCTGTATTCTCGAGAAGCGTAAATCTTTACCGTTATATTCTCGCGAAATGTAAATCTTTACCGCTATATTCTCGCGAAATGTAAATCTTTACCGTTATATTCTCGGGAAATGTAAATCTTTACCGCTATATTCTCGGGAAGTGTAAATATTTACCGCTATATTCTCGATAAATGTAAATCTGTCCGTGATAAATCTGGCGTGTCTATGTGTAAAATCACGAATCTTAACCAAGTTCTATTATTTAGCAGAATGTTTCCTTGTATAGTCATGCTCAATTATCACATGCTTTCTGGTTACCAAAGCTGGCCATTGTCGACGTTATACTTCGGTTACTTGATCAAGTTGTAGGCAGTAAGCGTCTACATTGACGGCTCTTTCATATTTCACCAGCTGTTAATCGACATCAGCTTTCATATTCCAACAAAAAAAAATAAAACAAGGATTCTTTAAAAGGATTCCAGGTTTATGGTAGTTTGGCATTACTCCTGAAATTACTACATAACCAAATGGTTAAAAGCTCGATCATGTACTCGTTATAGCGAGACTGTCGTAATAATGACATGCATGGTGATAAACACGATCATTAATAGCTAATCTGTCACCTCTATGAAACTGTACCAAGCAAGATTCAATGATAATAGTATAATTTTTGCGAATAAAATCTGAAGGTTTTAGCAAGGGGGAACCTTTTCGAACGTAGTGAATTGGTGCAACATGGATGCCGAATGTATCCTCATAAGGAAATAGTTAATATTACCATTAGTAAAAGGAACCATTCAATCAGAATTTACCAGTTTCCGTATTACTAATGAAATTTATCCGGTAGCAAAGTCTCTGATCAGCAGATTGGAAGTTTTAAGAAACGTGGAATTACCTCTTAAGCGCTGTTTCTACCAGGTCTGCCCTGTTAGAGTCACAGCTATGGGCAAATACCAAACTGGCCCACAAAAATCAAATACTATTAAAGTATAAAAATATACTTTTAGAGTTAAAAAATATAAGCAATACATTTTCATATTAAAAATTATCGACAAAATATAACGTAAAATGACCAACAACGCATTTTTAAAGTAAAACATTTTATCTGGGGTAAAAGGCATTCATTAGCGTTCAACATATATTTACTTGAAGCCATAATATTGTGTTAAAATGTTTTGATTTCCGTATTAAATAACCCATGGAGGCGTTGATATGCCTCTGAATAAAATCAACTAACCAAAGAACCAACTCGAAATAACTCTTTCATGACATTAATATATACATATATATGTGTGAAAATTTCTCCGATTTAACCAGTAGAGAAGACAATATTTATGAATAAAAATGACAATAGGAAAACTAGTAATTGCTGACGCGTTTCGTCCAATGTGGAATTTATCAAAGCAAAATACGAAAAAAAAAAATTTTTGCTTTGATAACGTTCACATTGGACGAAACGCGTCAGCAATTACCAGTTTTCCTATTGTCATTTTTATTCATAAATATATATGCGTGTGTGTGTGCGTATGTGTGCGTGTGTGTGTGTGTGCGTGTGTGTGTATGTATATATGTACAATATCTAGTAATTATGTCCACACAAATAAGAATATGTAAAAAAGCTGAGTATTATCTACCATGTATTCCATTGTGAAAGCAGAAAAATATATATGGTGTTTCTATTACTTCAAAGCTCCAACGAAAATTAAACTTACGAAGTAACTTACCCATATTCCGTAAATCACATCAACCATTCAACCAACCAGCTACTAACTCAACGGAATGCCAGAGTTTATATTTTTTTACGGGAGCGTCTCTAAAGAGATGTGTAAAGGCAAATTGACAATACTATGTATAAACAAGATCTCCAATTTGCACAAGACCTGGTTTTATAATTTGTTCGAATTGCTATGCATACAATAACCGTCATGGTATTATAAAAATATATAATATACAAGGAAAAATTACATAAGTCATCGGTGATGGATGTTATGTACATTGCAATTGGTTAGAGATTGAAATCTAAAAAAAGAGCGTTGACTCTAACGTGCAAATCGAACGCGGAATACAATACAGAAATTAGTATTTGTTGCATTACATGAATATAAGCTGATATTTGAAAACGGTTTTTCTATTTTGAATCTTTCTCAGAAAGGAACGAAAAATATCATTGACTCGTTCACGTCCAAATGCCTCTAAGCAGCAAAATGTGTAGAGGAGTGTGGACAGAAAAAGGTTCGACCTGAGAAACTTTGTCATTTATGAGCAAATAATAAAAATATACTTGAGAGTTTCGAGGGGAATCTTTTTCACTAGCCTTTCGTATATACACACACATACATACGCACACGTACACACAGACGCATGCACATATTCACTCCCACCCCTAAACATCAATTCTCAGACCAACAAAAATGGGATGAATCGTAAACAATATTTCATCTGACCTTGTAGACGGGCGTTACAGGATAAAAAAGAGGTTTGCCAAATAACATGAACCGCATCACTCGAAGACGTCCAACACCGGCAACAACGAAAATGGGTAGCCGATGTAATGAGTAAAGGAAAATAATGATATAATCATGATGTTGGCTTTCCACAGGACCTTAACAAAGGAAGGAAAACTAGAAAAAAAACACGATAAATCTAAAGAAAGAGCAACGGACAGGAGAAACATATTTTCCTGCAAAACTCTTACATAAAACAAGTGACATAAAATTAACTGACAATAACAATGGCTACTCGGTCAATGACAACAGAATGTTTTCTCTATATAAATGGCTAATGCCAACATTACCTTTATGATGTGTGTGACGAAATATGTTTTTCTAAGTAAGGAAGACTAGAAGTGAAATTACTAATTATGTAGCGTTCAATAGTTCTATTTTAGCCGAATGTTGATGTGAAATTTTAACTGCGCACTCAGAATAATAGAGAAACATGAGTGAAAGTGCATTTAAAGAAAAAGGGATTATGTTGAAAAGAAAAATGAATATATGCCACGGGAAATATTTTCCCGGTCACTCCCTCTTGAAGTCTAGGGTTAACCGTTATATTCTCCACATAATCTCAATGTACTCGTATTTTCTTGCACTCATACAACACCATACAGCAGCCCTGTACATTGAATGATATACAGGCCTTGTATTGAGTGAATATTAGTACATTTAAAAACAAATCCTCGTCCGAAAACTCGGCTTAATCTTAAATTCGACACCCGATTCTTCATATACATCATATGCTTAATGATAACGGCGCAGTACTAATACGACACAACCAAAATAGGCCTCTGTAAATAGGTGCGTCTCTGCCTAATGTAGATGTTTGTATTATGGCGGCTCTTTCACAAAAATGTGTTCAGTTCTGTGGAACGAAAACGCATAAATTCCTCGTTGGCTGGACAATAAGAAAAGTATTCTTCGAAAATGAAAAGGAAAAAAATTAGATAAAATAAGATGGACATTTACGAGGAGGATTAAGATAATCTCTAATATTTTTCTTTTGCAAAAACCAAGTTGCTTTCTGCTGTAGGCAGGCATATTTTAGGTGTGTGCACATAACAAATAATCCGACCCCACCTTCCCTCTCTCTCTCTCTCTTTCTCTTCTCTCTCTCTCTCTCTCTATCTATATATATATATATATATATATATATATGCCTCAACACACGACTGCATTTAAGAGAAAATACGTGTATATATATATATATATATATATATATATATATATATATATATATATATTTAACAGTATTTATTTAACAGTAAATTACAAGTTAAATGTTATATACATATATAAAACATATATATATATATATATATATATATATATATATATATATATATAAATATATATATATATTAATTTAATGTGTTTACCTGTAACTACTGTTAAATACATACATATAAGTATTATCACTTACAAGCAGTCGTGTGTTGAGGCTTAACTGAATTGATGTCTATAGATAGTTCGACTTGTAGTTATGTCTATCAGAGTTTATCTATAATTATCGATATCTATCTATTTTCATGTATATATCTATCTTCATTTGTATCTATTTACCTAACTTCATTTTTACCCATCTATCTACAACTATATATATATATATATATATATATATATATATATATATATATATATATATATTCACATCTATCTATCTATCTATCTATCTATCTATCTTCTATCTATCTATCTATCTATCTTCATCCATCTATATATCTATTTTTACATAAATCATATATATATATATATGTATGTGTGTGTGTGTGTTTGTGTGTGTGTTTGTGTGTGTGCAGTAGTTAGTGAATTATCCTAAACGGTTCAAAAAGCAGCATTTCGTTATTTATTTTCCACTCTACAACCTCTTTCCCCACAGATAAAACGATGCAAACCTCTTGCTATTCAATTACTATTCTCATGACACATATTCAGACGGGCCAGAAAGCAAAACCTACTTAATTCGATCAGTTCAAACCAGGGCTACGATTCACCATGCCATATACATAAAATCACCTTGAACACTTGGAGTTATAGTTAACAGGCTTGACTCTCTAGCTCAAATCCTACTGAATTGTATGTTCGATCACTGGGTGCAGCATAGATTCGGTCTTGTACTAATGCATGCTTATAAAATCACCATACGGAAGATCGATTCAACTTTATCCTGTTCTAATTCCTTGGCTCAAAATGAAGTTTAAATCAGAATTGCTTCTTCGCCAGAACCATTAAATTCTTGAACAGATTCTCGTAAGGATGATTCACGAAATGCTACGAACTTAACCACTTCTTCCCGGGTCATCTATCCCGTATAACTAGATAATATATTTTTACTCATTTTTTTTACGTCCTGAAAACAACCTCTACTAGTAACACTCTATCTTGAGTGGTTGGCCACTTCCAGGCGGTGTAATGGAAAGCTTATCTCAGTCGAATAATTACGAATGAGTATTAAGTTCGTGCCTTGCTTGGTGCTCCTTACATTTGGCTTTGTGCCATATGTAAGCTACGCTTGAAAAATCGCTGGGCACTCCGGCGTGGTGTCATGGTTAGCGAGCTCGTCTGGCTAGATCAGTTACGACAGAAAAGGCAGTTCGAACATCACTAGTTTCCCCATGCATTCGGCTTCAAGGTACCCTTAGAAAATAACCTCTACTTTGAGTGGTTCTTGAATGCTAGTATTTTTTGTGCGATCATATTTAATATGGTAGCAAAGAAATAATTCCAAAGATATAATAAAACTATATTCAGTATACATTAATAAATTAATATTTACATTAAATGTTAATTTGTCTTGCTGGATTCTATAAGTTTTATCCACTGATTGAGTTAATCTTTCCACTCTTTCGAATTTAACAAAACCGACAGTCATTGTTAATGGTTCCCTAGTAATCTTTCAATGTATATTGTCTTCCACTATCTATGTCTTTTTATGATATACCACAAGTTTTGTACTCGTTTAATATCTAGATAGGGTTAGACTTAATGACCGTCATTTTCCATGTATAATACGCTTTTTTCTAAAAAATAATAAATAAAATCAGGGGGGTGCGTATTATGCAGAGCTACAAAAATCTTTATAAAATTGACGTAAAATAAAATAAGAATTATCATAAAACTAAGTTGAATAATATTATCCAATATTTAAAACCATTTTTTAAATAAGAGCAAGAAACGCTGAAGGTAATGAAATTTGAGATGTACAATTTATAGGATTTGATTATCAAAGAAGGGATGCGTATTATGCATGAGTAGAAGCATTTTCCCACACTTTCAGCACAATTCTAGGTGTGTGTATTATGGATGAAGGCGTATAGTACATGGGTAATTACGGTAATTATTTTGGTGTTTCAAAAACGTTTTCGTTTTTCTGGTTTATCATAGAGGGTAAATATTAATAAATATACATATCGTTATAGTTTATATAGTTATCACAATGTTGGCGTTGTTGCATATTAGGCAGGGATTAGAAATTTTATTTTAAAATTTTAAAATTATATTTGGCAATTAAAATAAACGATATATATATATATATATATATATATATATATATATATATATATATATATATATATATATATATATATATAAAGTATATGATTGGTTTATACGGAATAAATTCCAATAACCAACAATTACTATTCATAAAAGAGTGCTTAATACAGAGTAGAACGAATATAATTATTTATTTAAAAAGTATAACATGTATATGTTTTAACATCACTACAAAAATAGCCATTTTGTTTCATTGTAGAATTCTACAATCAGCATTCAACATCATCACTTGATAAGACACCAGAGATATTGAAACAAAAGGGCTATTTTTGTAGTGATTTTATAAAATATTTATGTCATAATTTTTAAATAAATATATTATATATATATATATATATATATATATATATATATATATATATATATATATATATATATATATATATATGATTAGAGAAAAAAAAATAGTTTTATTATAACCACTCATGATAATAAAGAGTAAAAATGAAATACAGGCTAGCTAACCGGTTTCGTACCTCGCTCAACAGAGCTAAGTCGAGGTAAATAGAGTAAATTATATAATAAGAAAAAAGAACAATGGACAAAGTTTATTGGTGGAAAATAAATTAAATGGTAATTAGTTGGAGGCCTAATATAAAGTCCTTCTGTTTACAAAGAGAAAGCTTTAAAGATAGAATATAGATGGCCTCCAACACTTTTAGGTGGTAATTTGAATGGGACTTGCTAAGGATGGTAAAAGCGTCCGCACTAAGACTAGCAGCACAATTATGGCTATATCGGTTTACGGTACACAGAAGTAATAAAACCTGACATTTACTGCTTTGCATATCCGTTGGCATTCTTTTTGTCCCAAGAAACGCAAAATTAATTTAATTAAGACCCTTATGCACAGGGCTCTCATGATCTGTTCGGACATCAAGTTGGATGATGAACTCAGGTTTATAACTTCTACTCTCTGCAACAATGTCTACCCATTGGGCATTGTTCAAGCAATTATTTAGAACATAGTTGCTGAACTTAACAAAGTGAAACCCGCTATAGTAAAAAGATGTCCTGTGTACCTACGCCTTCCTTGGCTAGGTAGTATCAGTGATAGGTTTGCTAAGCAGGATTCTACCACAGTTCGACATTGTTACTTTGCCGCTAATACTCGTGTTGTTTTTTCTGCCAGGCCCGTTCTTCCGTCTATACGTAAGGATGTTCTCCCACCACACCAAAATAGTTCACTAATTTATTCCTTTAAATGTAGTTGCGGTCCACACTACATAGGAAGAACGATGCAAAGGCTAGATGCTAGAATAAAACAACACGTTCCAAGGATAATCCGAAACCGGAAGTACACTCCCTCGGACATTCTGACCAATACGTACGGTTCTTCCATCGCATAACTCCCTTATAAATTGCCATAACTGTGTTGTTAGTTTTAGTGCGGATGCTTTTACCATTTTTAGCAAGTCCCACTTAAATTACCACCTAAAATTGTTGGAGGCCATCTCTATTCTATCATTAAAGCCTTCTCTATGTAAACAGAAGGACTTTGTATTATGCCTCCAACTAATTCCTATTTAATTTGTTTTTCTCCCACCAATAAAATTTGTCCATTGTTCCTTTTTTATGATATAATTTACTTTATTTACATCGAATTATCTCTGTTAAGTGAGGTATGAAACCGGTTAGCTAGCCCGTTTTTCATTTTTACTTTTTATTATGATGAGTTTTTTGTCTTTTCATGAGAGTGATAAAATTGTGTATCACCAAACATATCTTTAATATATATATATATATATATATATATATATATATATATATATATATATATATATATATATGTTTGTGTGCGTGTGTTTATGTGTGTTATAATTACTTTTAAAAATGATTCCTTCGCTACATAAGAGTTCTCATGTTTCAAAAACAAGAGCCAAAAACTTCAATATAATTATTAAAATTAAATTGAATTAAAGTATCGAGCTCTGTTTCCTCATCAAGCGAAATTTTTTGAAACAAGAGAACTCTTATGTAGCGAAGGAATCATATTTTTTAAAAATAATTATAATTTAAACTCTACTTATGTATTGAGCACTGTTTTTTTTTAAATAAAATTAAAAATAAAAATAATAAAGAACTTCGGATTCTTAACCTAACGTGTTCTTTCCTATTTTCTATATATTTGCACCCCCACACACATATACACACATATATATAAATATATATATATATATATATATATATATATATATATATATATATATATAAAAAAAAAAAATTAAAAATTATATATTTGAGGGGTAAATATTCATATTTTAATATTTTTTAAATTAAATTTTAAATTTAAATTTTTCAGTTAAAAGGAGATTATTTCTTATTCAAATAAATAACATGAACATGTATTTAATAGAAATATATTAAAAGTAGACCGTAATTATCATCAAATATTTAAAATAAAAAAAAATAAAAATGAAAAGGAAAAAATTAAAATAAAATTTAAGAATAATAATAAATAAAATAAAAAAAATAAAAAAATAAATATATAATTCTCCCTTTAATTATATAATTTTTTAATTAAATTTTTTTTAGTCTTGTCTTTTCTCAATTAATGTTTAGTCATTTCATCTCGCTTTACTACACTACACTGTGTAGGAGTTTTTGTAAGAAACACAGCAGTTAGAGATTTGAGCACGTCGAATAAACAAACGTAGGAAGATTTTAATAAACAGAATTAGAAATCAATAAAGTCAGTAGAGATCAATAGATTGAGATAAGATGTGAACAGATTGAAAGTGATAAATCTGAAGATAGACCCAAATACAAACAGACAAGCAATAACACAAGTAAACAAAATGATAGCAAAAGTGATAAGACTCGATAGAAATCGATCGATTGTTACAGCCTGGAAATGACAAATTTGAAAAGACAGTGAGACTTCCATATATATGACGTTCATGGTAATAAGAAAGAGATGAAAATATATACACATAGATTAAATGCCCCGTAAGAAAGATATTAACCGAACGGCATCGAGTTATTTAAATTAATGAGTAATGGGAACAGACAGTAGCCATTATACATGCTGTCCATAAAGGTCGTGTGCACTTCAAAAAATGTATAACTTTATTTGTATTTGCGATAAAAATAATTTGTAAAAAGGATTTGAAAGAAGTGCATCTATATGTTTTTAAAGTTTTATTGAAATTTTATTTAAGCTTACACATGTCCTCCATCATCAGCAATACTAAGGGTAATACAATTTTGCAGTTCACGGAAAACGTTTGCCAACTGATTTACAATAATGCCTGAAATCACATTAGTTATTTTAGCTATACTTAAAACTAGGTACGTTAAGCTTTATAACATTTTTACAGAATATTTCTATCGCAAATACAAATAAAGTTATAAATTTTTAAAAGTGCACACGAACTTTATGGACAATCTGTATTTTGCGTATCTCTGAAGTAAGCATGATGGAGTAATGTAGAGCGACTCGGATTGAGAAATCGGTGAAGACGAGTTCGAATTCCAGTCGAGTTCATTGCATTCAGTTATTCACTATAACCTGGGAAATGGTAAGAATCCGTCACTTCCTTCCAACTATGGGTAAGTAGCCAGAAAGACAAGCCTTTTTTGTGACTAATATAGTAGAATTAATTTAAGTGAATATAACAAAGGCAACTTGAATTGAAACTCAGTTCTCTGATTAACGAACCCTAGGCATTATACATTACACCAGTGCTACTCAAAGTGGGGATCTGCTGACCAGTGCCGGTACGCGAAGCATCAGCTTTTAAACTACAATTTTCCATGATTTACTTAAATATTTGAGTCTATAGAAGTAACGTATAATAATAACGTATATTAAAATAATTGTCGGACTTTGTATATTTGTGTGTGACGCCATTTGTTTACGTTTAGATAAACTTCGGGCAGATGTAATCGTTCGAGGGACATCATGGAAAATTGTAGTTTAAAAGCAGTAAAATCGACATTGCTAACCAGAACCTCCTCTGTAGCTAAAGTTGTTATAGCACGTCAGACTATATGGCGGTTCCGTCTAGGATGCAGGTTCAATTCCTGTCGGAGGACACATATTTTCTATGAAAATTTCTCGGAGGTTCAGGCCGGAAAATGTTGTTACTACTGCTTATTATAAACAGTGCATTTACTTAAATATCTGTGACTATATAAATAACGCATAACAATAATATATATATATATATATATATATATATAGTTACATTTCCCCGAATAATTCTATGTATAAGTCAAATTGACATAAAAATTTCAATTAGAAAAACTCTTAGATTTTGCCAACACGTTTTGTCTTTTACCTTTATCAAGACAGACAATGAAAACCAAATGTTTTGTTGTTATTGTTACATTAACCAAAAAATTAACACCAATTTGTCTTACGACACAGAATTATTCTGGGAAATTTAACTATATTGTCGACATGGAAAACGAAAAAAAAAAGCAAACTATTAGTATAAAGGAAGTTACCATTATCCAGAAAGAAGCTTACGTAGGAACATCTCTCTTTTTCAAATTTTGGAGTTAATGTAACTATAGCAACAAAATATTTCGCATTCATTGTTTACCTTGATAAAGTCGGAAGACGAAACGCGTCAGGATAAACTAAGATTATTGCAATTGTCATTTTCATACCATATATATATATATATATATATATATATATATATATATATATATATATATATATATATATATATATTAATATGAAAAAAAAAAACGTTTTTGTGACACGTTTCATCCGTTATAATTTCATCCGACTGGGTTTTGTTGATGTTGTCAGATATAGACATGCGCACTAAACGAGAGATACTGGTAGTTTCAAATTTTTAAAGAACATCGTTTATACAAAATTATATGTCTTTCTACCACACACACACACACACACACACACACACACACACACACACATATATATATATATATATATATATATATATATATATATATATATTATTTAAAAAAAAATATGATCCCATTGAGACACAGAAATGACTATGTTTCGAGATTGGTGATCCGTATTGAAGTTTAATTTCACTTCTGGACTTGAATACGAACGATCAGTCTCCAAACAGGAATTTCTCTCTCGCGATGAAATCATATTTTTTTTTTAAATAATTATAATTTAAGCTTTACTTCAAGCAGTGTTTTTAAAAATAAAATAAAAAAAAATATTAAAGAACTTGGGATCATCAATCTAACATTTCTTTCATATATATATATATATATATATATATATATATATATATATATATTTAGGCAGCATATTTTCATTTATACACGTTTCATTAAATAATATAGACAAAGTGTTGTCTATTTATTTTATGTAAAAAATTTGTTCGTAACATCTGATAAGTTTGATAACATTATCATTAAACGAAGAAAAGAAATTCACAATATTGATCCATATTTTTTAATATAATCTAAGCTTTTCGGCTTACTTAAGCCATTATCAAAGATGTAAATCACAAACATATTAAACAATATACGGACACGACAGTGATGATAGTCTGTCATTGTTTACATAGTTAATCACTAAGCAACGATAAACACGCGCATATAAGACGCTAGAAGCATTATACATCAAACAGTTAAAACCCAACCTAAACAAAATCAATTATGGCATCTCTACAAATATTCGTAAATGTCTATAATTGGTAACAGAAGCCATTGGTTTATACCAACGGCTTTCCTTACTTCATTCTACAATTCACTCTCGTGTAGTCATGTGACGTCATGAGATGCTGTGATTTTCGCTTCTAGCGTCTTATATGCGCGTGTTTATCGTTGCTTAGTGATTAACTATGTAAACAATGACAGACTATCATCACTGTCGTATCCGTATATTGTTTAATATGTTTGTGATTTACATCTTTGATAATGGCTTAATTAAGCCGAAAGCTTAGATTATATTAAAAAATATGGATCAATATTGTGAATTTCTTTCTTCGTTTAATGATAATGTTATCAAACTTATCAGATGTTACAAAATAATTTTACATAAAATAAATAGACAACACTTGTCTATATTATTTAATGAACGTATATATATATATATATATATATATATATATATATATATATGTATGTATGTATGTATGTGTGTATGTATATATAAGACTACTAATCTTATCAATATAACCAGTTGTTCTCGTCCAGCAAGAAATTGAAAATTTAATTTCCTCATGCAGTCGAAAGATGTCAAAGTGTGATTGAAGCTAAAGGGCTTCACACTAAATATTAAATAATTCCAGTATTCTCGGTCATTTTTGATTATTTTGTTATTTTTTCAACCGTTCTGATCATTTTGACCGCCATGGGTTTTGCAGTGAATCACTAAATCATCCATAACTTTTGTATTATCCTCTCAAATTACACCAACATCTCAGACAATAACAAGTAATATCGTATTTATTGTCTGTGAAAATTAAAGAATATAAAACAACTTTGATAAAAACTTATGCCTACTTTTCTGACGAAAACAATGCCGTTCTGAACATTTTGGCCGCAATTAACTATATATATATATATATATATATATATATATATATATATATATATATATATATATATATATATATATATATATAATGTATGTATGTATGTATGCAGTATGTATGCTTCTTTTATCATATATCACTACATTTGACTCGCTAACTAAAGTATTTCACTCTGACACCAACAATTACACATCTCTCTTTCGCTCTAAGTGCAAAATGACCTAACTCTCTGAAATACAATCAAAAGCAATAATTCAATAAGATAGTGAGTTTCAATCTGGAATTAAGACCCGAGTAATGGACGATATAATGTTTTAAGTTTAAGAAACTTTACTTAAATGTGGTTATTTTAATAAGATTTGGACAGCTTAAAATGTTGAGGTACGTTTATTGAAATCAAGTAATAAATTATGAAATTATTTTTATTTCATAGTTTCTGTTTTTATCGTGGCTTCTAACATCTGCTTAAGTTAGTGAATCGATGTATTTTCACGTTTAATCATCCGAACGGCTGTGTTTGATTAATTCTGTAGATTTGAACACATGTGTTTTGCTCACCTGCACTTTGAGTATAATCAGTTGATGCAAAACTCCCCAGCGTTATTTATTAAGAAAAATCATTTATTTCAACACATGCACCTGCTCAGTAACCATTCTTAGAGTATATGCTACGCGATGATGAACGTTATCATGCATTTAACGTACTAATCGAATTCCTTAGTCTAGAAAAACATTTTCTGTTCTGTTTTCGGATGAAAAAATTGCTTACGATGACGTATCACAGCTTAAGTTTTTTCTACTTTCATGGAATTAGTATTAGTAAATATCCGTTGAATCCCTGAAAGATTACAACATGACCTTACTTCGAGCTGATTCAGTACCACGAGTGATAATAAATATTTACCAAACATGGACCTTCCTCTCCGCGAAAAAAAGTCAAATGTCTCAAAAGGACAATTTTCTCCTTGACACCGCTATTCTTTTAATTACCTCCACTCCTCGGAAATGTTTTCTATTATGAAAGCGATGATTAGAATTGTAATAAAACTTAAACATATGTTGAAAGTGAATTATATCTTTACTTATTCTTGAAAATTTACAGCAAAAATATAAAATACTATTTATTTATTAGATTGTTTATTTATTGAATTACGTTTTTATTTACACTATTTAATTATTATATTATTTAATGGAATAGTTGGCAAAATATGGGCTAATTGCCAATCGATTTGAACTTTATAAAGTGGTAAATAATAAGCTTCACATATATTTATAATTTAGTAAATGTTTCTAATTTTATGAGTATATTTTTTTATTTTTTTATAAATAGGTAAATTTTAAAATTGCATTAATTATAATTGTTTTAGTTTTTAGAATGTTTTAAATACAAAATTATATATGTTATTAAAGAATGTAATAAATAAATAGGATTTAATTTTTTTTAATTCTCAAGAACAATAAATGAATAAATTTACTTTGATCATATTTTAGGTTTTCAGTTCTAATTATCGCTTTATAAAACAAAACAAATATTGCCTAATACCGAAGGTAGCTAAAAAATAGAGGTGTCAAGGGGTAATAAACCGTTCATTTTGACACGCTGTTTTAAAGTCCAAGATTACCAAGGTTTTTTTGTTTTTTTTCATAAGCTTCTCGAAATCAATTCATTTTTTATCGATAAAGATTTTGCTTATAAAATAATTTTTCAAACTTGTTGCACGTAGCAATGTTTGTTTTATTCCTTCCACTCCATCTTCGCCATTCATTTACAAAATCGAAAAAGGTAGGTTATTCCTTGTTTTCCTGTTTCGTTGACTTTCAAGATTTCCTGCGAATGCCAAATTCTCCAAACCATCATTCATCATTGTTTTTCCTAGAATTCTCTTTTCTGATTCAAAGTGCACTTCTCCATTTTTCTCCATTTCCTTAAAAATAGTCCTCGTTACCTACATATCCAGTCCCTGTTATTCTCATCATCCTTCTGCAGAACCACATCTATGTTGTCTCAAATATCCTGATGTTTTGCCAGGTAATTGTCAATATATTACTGCCATATAGGAGGACTGATTTTGGCATCACCGATTGATGTATTTTTATGTAAGTAAAGAACATTGAATCCACCTCAGGCAACAATGCAAAGATCGTTTATATATCGGAAAATTTTTATTTATCGGTGGGCTGACGAGGTTTCCGGCCCTAAAGTACTCTTCTTTCTGATTATGAAACATGTTTTTTTTTTTTACACTGTGTACGCAACCGGCAATGATCAAAGATAATGTAGTGAAATAGTTCCATTGAATATGGAAAAGAAGAGAGAACTACTTTGATCTAAATGAACAAGCTATAAATGATGCATGTGTTTCAATTATCTTCAAGCGACACAAGCCAGAACATAATTATTCTCGCTGTTCGAAAATAAAGAAAGGAAAATAAAATAATAAGAAATATCCTATAAATATATATATATATATATATATATATATATATATATATATATATATATATATATATATATATATATTTCAGAGGCAGAAACATTCGTTAGAAACATAGAGAAAGTACTGAACGTCTATGTAATATCAATCCTTCTATATGAGAACGCATGATGAACAATTTCTTTCAGTTCAATATCAAGTATCAGATATCATCGTGTTCTCCTTATGTTTCTGAAAATACAGAGAACACGATGAACGGAGGATGTGGTCAACGAGCAAGTTTAAAATAAAACTGAAACAAAAAAAAAGATGGTTGTACATTAAATACATTATTCGGACTATTGTCCTCATCTTTGTCGCCATGTTTATTACAACGTTTCGGCCGTTGTGCGTTCCGGCCTTCTGCAGGTGGTTGGAATGTCGAACTGACCCCTTTATTTCGCTCACTGGGGTAGACTGTTCTAGTGCGAAACGTTGTAACAAATATGGCAAAAAGATGAGGACAATAGTTCGAATAATGTAAATAGTGTACATAATACCTCATCTCAGAAATATAGTCCAGATACTGAAAGGCCGAATCGTTGTAATAAATATGGTGAAAAGATAAGACAATAGCCCGAATAATGTAAATAGTATACATAATACTTCATCTCAGAGATATAGACAGATACTGAAGATGCTTGTACTTAGAATCAGATAGGAAAAGATGACATAATGATGAAAGTGGGTTTGGAAAATCTGACCCTCAGAGAACATATTAAAGACAAGCTAGTGTGAATTATGTTGAGATTTACGAATGATAGAAAGTTACAAAGGTGAATTATATCTCACATTCTGAAGGGATATAACAGATCTCTGTAGTCACCCATATATAGCATTTTTAAATTGATATGTCTTCCACATTTTAGCCGACTGCCAAATCACGTTGAAACACCGCTTCCCGTACGATCAAGTTAAGTAGTGTGAAGCTTGGACACTACTTATTTTGGTGACTGCCTGGTAATACAAGGTACTAGGAGCGTCGATGTTCGAATGGTATTAGCTCGGAATTATTAATCGAAAAGACAAGTTCCAATTCTGTTTGTGTTCATTGTATTCCTTTTCGCGTGAATCCCCTTGGGAAAGGTATGAATCTACGTATGCTACACCCCACATATGGGTTAATTAGTAAAACTTCTATCACTAAACCATTAATACCTAAAAGAAATTGTTTCAAAACTAAAAATATTTTCTGTCATTTAATAACATACAAAGAGATGATAGGCCGTAGAAAACGAAAAACAATCTCCCTCATTCTTTATTTCTCATTCTTTCTCTCCATATATATATATATATATATATATATATATATATATATATATATATATATATATATATATATATATATATATATATATATATATATATATATATATATATAAATAAATACAATCGGAAATGATCATTTAAACTTTGTATCCTTCTCTTTCTCTCATCTTTTCCCCTCTGAACACCACTTCCTGTTTCTTTTGTCACCATCCCTTCCTTTCTATTCTTCATATTCTTTTTCCTCTGTTTTTCTTTCCTCCTGGGTTGTTTTATTTTTATTTCAAACTTTATCATCCATTGACTGTTTGAAAAATCCTGTAAATTTAATTTTACAAAGTGAAAATGATCATTTACATAATGTTATCTTAATTCCGATTGTATTAAATATCTGTTTATTTTTCTGAGATGAGGTATTATGTACACTATTTACATTATTCGGACTATTGTCCTCATCTTTGTCACCATATTTATTACAACGTTTCGGCCTTTCAGTATCGGTCTGTATTTCTGAGATGTACACTATTTACATTATTCGGACTATTGTCCTCATCTTTGTTGTCATATTTATTACAACGTTTCGGCCTTTCAGTATCTGTCTACATTTCTGAGGTGTGGTATTATGTACACTATTTACATTATTCGGACTATTTTCCTCATCCTGGTCGCCATATTTATTAAAATATGGCGACCGAGATGAGGACAATAGTTCGAAAAATGTAAATAGGGTATTAAATATATTGCTCTGTTTATTATAAAAACACTGAACTCTATGTGTGAATCAGTTTTAATATTTAATATTGTGTTAATATGATAAACTTGGATTATATAGCAATGGATTACTGCCGATATATATATATATATATATGTGTGTGTGTGTGTGTGTGTGTGTGTGTGCGTGTGTGTGTGCGTGTGCGTGTGTGTGTTGCATATCCCCACTTCTTGCTGAGGGTAGTTCTTGGACAGACGGTCTTGATTCACGCATAAGTTGCTTTCTTATTTCTTCCGGTCTGGTGATTGGTAGTTGCTTTTGTTTTTTTTTAGTGCGGAGATCAAATGAGAACTTCAACAAAAGAGATTTTAAACTTATCTGTTTTATTAAAACGTCGACGTGTACATCTTCTAGCTATCCAGCGGGGTCGCTCTATCAGCCCCACTAGGGTGCAAGTTACCCGCGATACAAATAACGTGTCTGATCTCTTCGACGTGTAAACCTTAACTCGTCGTAAACAGTTTCTAAATCTAACATTGCCATGTTCTGCTAAGCCTATCAAAATCTGGATCCATATTTTGTCTACCAGTTGACTCTAAGTTTAGCCTCAGAACATCTGAGCCAAATACACTGCCACTAAAACATAATAGTCTGAAACTATTATTTAACATTGAAAATTTGATATTGAACTTATCAAACGAAACACCCGAATGGTGGTAAGGGAAGTGGATGTTGTCTGGCTTAGATTGAAAAGGTTACACGAATTTGGACCAGAAATTATCCCCAAACACCCTAAGTTGGGGATATGAAAAAATTGAAGGGAAATTAAAATATGGCCAGAAAATGAAGTAAAAAAAAAAATTAATTATTACTTATATAACAAAAAAACAATAAAATTTGTTACAATTAAAAGTTATCAAAATATGCTTACAAATAAAATAAGTTTAACAATAAATATATCCTAGATAGTTTATAATTGGAAAAATAAAAGCATTGTCCGCTGACCTGATGTGGAACGAATACATTGAGTCAATAACTTCGTCCACCGCTAAGAAAGCCGGCTCCCTGTGCTGCGCCAAGTAAATTTTTCCCGCCGGAGCCAATCCTTCAAATCTACAAATCAACCATTTGCCCTTGCATGGAGTATTGCTGCCACATATGGTGTGGAGCCCCTTCTGTTTGTCTCAAGGTTCTTGATAAAATCCAAAGACGGATACGCAATGTAATTGGCCCTGATCTGGCATCTCGTCTGCAGCCGCTCTCTCAAAGACGTGCCGTTGCCTCCCTCTGTCTTTTTTTACAAATACTTTCACGGTAACTGCTCCGATGAGCTGCTTTCGCTGGTTACCAGACTTCATGAATTTAAGCGCTCAACTAGGCTGGCATCTCGCTCTCATCCTTTCACTGTCGAAACTGTTAAATATAGCCGTCTTTTCTACTCCAATAGCGTCATGTCTCGCACTTCTCGCCCGTGAATCTTCCTCCCCATTTCTTGTTTTTTTTATAGCTACAATCTCCAACTATTCAAATGTAACGTCAATCGACGTCACCAAAAGCCCTGATCTATCCCCTAACCTTCTCTTCATCATTTCTTCTATCACTCCTTTTTGTTCTCGCTATTAAGTGCTAACAGTGAATTCTTAGCAGTTAAGATGATATTAATCTCATCATCCGTTATCTCCATATGGAGGGAGATGTTCAGTGCAATAGAACGAGATTCAATATTTTTATCTAAAGTTTAATAGAATCTTTCCGCAATAACTATCAACACATCGGCAGTTGGCCAAGAGAAATGAAAGCTATTCTGTAAAAATTAATACATACATTCTTGGACTTGACGAGTGAAAATGTTTTTGACACGTACCATGCCGTTGAATATATTGTGCAGGTAATAAATCCGTTGGTATATAAACTAACTGGATCCTAATAATTTAAAATATTAAAACTCATCCACAAAAAGTGCTCAATATATTTATTATAAGAGAACATATAAATGAAATAATAGGGAAGTACAAAAATTACCTCATGAGTCTACAAGTTGATAACTTATAGTGTCTCCGGAGAAAATTTTAAACTGATACATTTTAATCAAATCGTGAAATAAAAACATCCACTTTTCTCGATCCTTTTGTATTAATACCTGTGGCCACCAGGGCTACATCCTTGGTTCTACTTTGTATTTAATTTCCATTAAATACAAACGGCATCAAGTCTAAACATGGTATCTGTGCTGATGACACAACGAGTTATCCATCTCTCGATAGTAAGTTTGATCAGTTCGATAAGGTTAAATTGACGGCTGATATAAATAAACACCTTCAGTCTGTTGGTATATCGTAAAGTTGTTTTTAGTTGTATGTGGAAGGAAAATTAAAAACTCATGGTTGAATCCACTTTTTTTATTAAAGTTCAAAATTACCCCTATGCAAAAGTATTGCATACATCAATTTAATATTTTGTTGCGTAGCCTCTGTTTTGTTTCACTGCTTCCAGTCGCTTTCTATAGTTGGCCACAAGATTTCCACACTGATCCACCGTTACTTTACCGCATTCTTCCTTGCATAATTCCTCTAATTGCTTGATATTTTGTGGATTCCGCTTATGAACTTTAACCTTCAAAGTATTCCATATACACACACCCACACACACACACACACACACATACACACACACATAAATTCTCAATTGGATTCAAGTCAGAGACAGACTTGACCAATTGAGAGTACTAATACCATTATTTTCAAACCATTCCTTTGTAAGTTTTGCGGTATGTTTGGGATCATTGTCGTCTTGAATGCTCTGGAACTTCTTTTCAGAAGTCTAGCAGAGGAATTCGATGCCGACAAAGTTAGAACAATAATGCAGTACGAATTATTAAGAGACTCAGAGGTAGCTGGAGCAGGCATTGGAGTCTTCTCAGGAAGGAAATGGAGAGCAGAAAAAGAATTACGGGTAGCTTAAGACTTCGCGAAAAGGCTATATTAGTGGCCATGGCTACTAGACGCGCGGGCAGGGTATTTTTCCTATCATTCGAGTGGACAGAGGAAAAGAAAAGAACCTTTTAATGCAAGAAGAAATACGTAAGGGTGACGAGGAGAAAAGGCTGGCAAAAAGTTTGGTTCTAAGCCAACAAGGAGCGTGGACCAGATGGGGATTCATGACTTATAGGAAATTAAAATGGTCTGATATATGGCGTAATGATACAAGTACAAAGTTCCTAATTCAGACTGTATATGTCACCCTTCCCATTCCTGTTAATCTCCACTTACGATATAAAACAGAATCGCCCATTATCCTCAGGCTAAGGAACTTTAAAACATATCCTAAGTAGCTGTCAAACAGCACTAACAGAAGGCCGGTATAGATGGAGGCATGATCACAATTTAAAGGATCTAGCATAGATAGCTTGACCATCAGCACTAATATTCTAAATTTTAATAAAGGATCTATAGAGTTTCGTAAAACCAGCGAGAAACCTAGCAAAATAATAAAAAAAGAACATGGCAAATACTCTGCAACAGACTGAGAATAAAAGGTCGACTTAGGAACAAGACTAAAATTCTCTGATCGTATCGTTCAAACATCATTACGCCCTGGTATATTCTTCTTCTCAGGCAACACAAAGAAAGTAATGATGTGGGAATTGACAGTGCCCTGGAGATAGAATGCAGAGGAAGCACATGAATGAAAGAAACTAAAATATGATGAGTTACTAATGAGTTGTAAAAACAATGGAAAAACTTTGCCAGTCGAAATGGACGCAAGAGGTTTTGCTGCAAGGTCCTTATGCGAAGCCCTAACTGATATTGGCTTAGTAGGCGCTGACAAAAGAAAGACTATTCGGACCATAACTAATACAGCAGAAAAGACAGCAAAATGATTATGGAATAAACGTGATTGTTCTTGGACTACATTGCAATAAATAAATATTGGAGTAGTGGGGAATCTGCAAATAATATAATGAATTTCAATGGGGCAATAATATAAACATCATTTTAAATACACGACTTGAATTTTACAGGTACAATCTATGAACATTACATGTCAGTATGTAAAGTATGTTATTTGTAAATATGTACTTCTTTTTTGTCATATCCAATTTTATATGCGATAATTATATTTTATTATTTATCTTTTAGCAGTTTTAAATGCGATGTACTTCGTAAGGCGTTTTGTCATCCATTCGCATTTGTTTATTTTGTTTTTTTTAAACGGTTATAAGAATAATTTTTTTTACTTACACAATTTAGCCAATTTACACGATTATTTCGCATTGTGTACATTTTAATCACCATCATAACATGTATATAGTTTATTTAAATAGTCCTTTTTCTCAGTCATCGCTTTATGTCATTCGTATATTGTTATAATTTTTATTTATCTTTTATGTTATTAATTTTATTTATTTTTCATCGGTTTTGAGCGTTGTATATATCATAAGAAGCTTTGTCTTTCATTCAAATTTTATTACTATTATTTTTCTCTTGAAGGTTATAGGAATATATTGTAAGGCAGATCCTTCTACTTGATATATCCGGGAAAGGGATATATTTGTTCGAAATAACAAAGTGGTTGTTGACTACTGTAACCGGTTAGTACAATCTAAACGGTAACCGTAATGGACTGGTCCTCGTCGTAGTGGTAGGCAATAGGCGTAGACAATAGACGTAGTCTATAGGCGTAGCCAATAGACGCCATCCCTTTACCTCCACATCAGTCCGTATTAATGGCTGACACCAGCCAATCATATTACTGTGAGGGGGAACCCAGGTGTATGCATATTCATTACATCACTACTTTCTTTTTTTTCGCAATTTAATTTAATTTAATTCAAGAGTGTTTCATAATTTGTTGTGTGCTAACCGACTCCATAATTTGTAAATAGGTTTTTAATCAGTTTTAATGAATATTGTTGTGTTTTATCTTTTTGTGTACAGTGAAAACACACGGTATGTTAATGGATAATTATTCGAAAGTTGAGAATACGTCCATTTGAAAGTTAACTGACCAGTGTTAATACTGGGAATCGGGTTGAGCGATGCGAATGAAAAAAAAAATATACCGTAAATATTTAGAGTATGACATCAGACCATACTCAGGAAACAAAAAAAGTGCTAAATTTAAGAACGTTAATTTACCTCCTCGGTTATCCATTGAAACTGCTATCCATCAAAAATAAAGAAAAGAATACAGTCTCGACTGTGGACCATTTAAAAGACAGTTCGCGTAGTGAATTGATTGTTAAAAACATCCAATCGGGTGTGCAGAAAACGTGGTCTATCTTTGTCTAATTCATTAAAAGAGCCAGAGTATCTGCAAGCATTTGATTGCGAGTGGGAATCAGGGTTTGATGTCCCCTGATTGGGTCGACTTGGTGATGGGTTGTATGATGTTGAAAGACTCCAAACTCCCTGATGAACCAAGTCAATTTACATCACTGATGACTCCCTCTGGCGCCTACTTAAGAGCGTATATTTGAATATATACTTGCACATATCGTATATATATATATATATATATATATATATATATTAAAATGAAAGAGAAGAGAGGTTCCGCAAACGTTTTCGGTTGTAATGCGGATTTTTTTTTTTTAGAAAAAAAATATTATGCTTTTTTTTCTCCATAATTTTACTACACGAGTTTCTGGTCTCGCGACCGTCTTCAGATAAAAGCGGAGATTTCCACATATTATTAAAAATAATTAATTTTTTCCTTTATGCTTTTCAATGTTAAATATTGTCGATATGAGACATTCTATGTTTTTGTGTTAGTAATCCGAATGTCTTTCTTTCAATTCAAGATGCATACTTTTCTCTCGTTGGAACCACTACAACCTCTTTCTCTTATATATATATATATATATATATATATATGTGTGTGTGTGTGTGTGTGTGTGTGTGTGTGTCTATGTCTGTGTTAATATATATATATATATATATATATATATATATATATATATATATATATTATGTTTTTATCATGTATATATATGCATTCATATTGTGGGTGAGATATAATTAATTTGGACGACAGCTCAATTTATATTTAAAGAAATATTTTTCCAAAGGGCAAATTGCCACTCTTTAAAAGATTCGGATATTTTCTTTCGATCATTTATTATTATATTGAGGATGGATCAATGTCGGTAATGGGAAGCAAATAAGTACCGAAAATTTCCCCGTTCGATTTTGTCCGGGGTCATTCGTTTTAATCCCTCGTATCTATTTTCGTTTACATATCACATTCTGATCATATTTATCATGAACACTAAGTATTTGAGTAAATATCATTAGCGGATCAGAAATGGAAGCCGGCTTATTGTCATGTTATCCACCATTCACCAAATTTTAATATGTTAGTTTCCACTTAAAATAAACCGAGGAAGTTCTTTTTGTAGTGGGAATATTCGTCATGGTTTTATGTGGAATCTTTCCGCACTCATTGACCGAGTACTTGTGCTAATCACGCGACGTTTTGCTTCAAAACCTGGCCATGCTTACATGGCACGGGGATCCATCCCTGTGCTGGTGGTATCACGGCTACGACTAGCTTGGACCTGCTCTGATCAGATTGGACTAATATGACAAGCCAAGACCAGCTATGGCTAGCTTAGACCAGCTCTGACCACCTTGGACAAACTATGACCAGCTCAGACCAGCTTGGACCAGTGGCCTGAGTGAAAACACTCTGTTCTCCATGTTAAAAAAAAGAGATCTTGTTTGACAACCTGACTCAGTGGGGTCAAGTAATTATCTATTGCAAAATAGTGTAAGCAATCATGATCTATAATCCGATGCCAATGAAGAGCTTGTTAAAGTGTAAACAGTTTAAACCAATTGGAGAATACATGGAATAGACATAATAAAAGTTGAAACCTTGTCTAATTATAAAGTCACCGATGTCAAAATCACATTATAATTAAACATCGATACAAACGTTGAAAATGAAAGGACGCTTAACATGAAGATTTCATTGGAAATTTCTTGCTTGTGCATATTTATACAAGCCAGCTGATCACTTTATGCTTGATTCCTGCTTTTGTTTTAGTGTTCGTCGCTACTGTTTAATTAGATGGCACCTTGTCATAGTGGGGAGTCAAGTAAATCTCCTTATATGGCACAGGATTTAATCATTGTCAATGAGGATTTTACAGAGCCGTGGTTGTTTTATTAGAGTTCTATTTCTTCTCATTTAAATGGGAGTATTTTCACAGCCCCGGGTATTCCAGCCCTGCGACAGCATCTTCCTCATTGTACTCATGAGGTTGGGTCGGTGTAATACCGATGACAGCATGACAGAGGTCGCGGTGGCTTGGGAAAATGTTCTTGTCCCTTGTGGATAAGTATGTGAATGGCGCTCCCTTCATTAAAATGACCATATCTCAGATCCAGCCATGGTCGGGGAATCTGGCTGGGATCAAAGTGTAGTATCAATTCTTGGGCGGATAAATTGCATTTTCCTTTTCAATTGTGTCCCTGTCTTCAGACAAAGCGCAACTGAAAATATTGAGTGGTGCCCGGTCCCTGGAAAATGCGTCATCAAAGAGCGTTGTTCGGTTGTCATATCGATTTAAGCGAGGGTATTTTTGAACATTGTCCTATTGCACTGAAATTAAACTCACCTTGTATCACATGCTGCCAGCATATAGCGCCAACTAATTACACTCTACCTGTGGATGGATAAACTACACTTTATGTCTATATCTCTGAAATGAGGGATCATGATTATTTACATTATGCGGACTGTTATCCTTATCTTCATTGCTATAATGACAACGTTTCTGCCGATGTACGCTCCGGCATTCTTCAGATGATTGTAATTTCAAACTGAACCATTTATTTCGTCCACCAGGGTAGACTCTTCTAGTTTCACGTGCCATACCTTTTCCAGATGTCTCTGTTATTTCCCTTTAATTCATTCAATTTTTTTTTGGTTTACCATTGCTATAGCCTGGTATCGAACTCACAACGCTTTGGATCTAGTCACTGCTTCTAACCAACGCCTTTATGCATTGGGTCATGTGTCCTCGAGGTCATGTGTTAATAAATTGTTCAAGGATCTGAACGTGCCTCAAAGAATGTCAGATTTTCCTGCGATTCGATTTTCATGGTGAGCTTTTGATTGAACGTCAGAAGACATGTCACCCACCGAGCAGACACCTACGTCATGCCAAGTTCATTGTACAGATTATTCTTAAATGTTTCATGCGATATGCTGCTTGCATTTTCTGTTTGATTATCGTCAATCGCGTGTCATCCGTCAACATGTAGTGAAAACGATCAATATTTTCGTCGGTGGCGGCAGTTGTACGACGTCCAAACCTTGGGTCATCTACAAAACTTTGCTTATTACTCTCCTATATTCAGCTGCCCGCCTTTGCTCTACTGAATAGAGTTGAATTATCAACTCCTAATGTAGCATCTATGTCAGCATGAATGTCCTTAAAACCATTTTTCTGAAGGTACTTGATAACACCACGTTGCCAAAGTGTGTCTATTTTCAAGAGATGTCGCTACTAGTTACATTTCAAGTCTTCTTTGAACAGTTAGTTACCTGGAAAGAAACAATGCTGTTATTAATAAGAAGATTTTGAATTAACTTACGCAAGATTTAACAACATTAGCATCGATCTTACATAATCGGCCTATGACCTTGTCAGCCCACCCTCGTATTTCAAATTTCTATATAAAGCTAATTTAATTATTTCTTTTTCTTGTGATAAATCATTTTAAAATATCATTCTTTTTATTGCTACTTTAATTAGTTTTTCAAGCAAATAAGATGAATTTCCCTTCATAATTTCGAAAACACAGGGAAAAGAAAAACGTGTTTGAATCGTTGCCAAGCTTTTAATAGAAATCGGAGAAAAACTCTAGAACGACGATGATTTCTTCACATGCGTAAAGCCAAGATAAATAATATTTACTTTGTGTCAAATAGGAATTTTCGCAAAAGAAACGCGTTGGGAAAATATCCATAATTCAAAGAAAGAAGAGAAGTAGCAGAGTTAATCTCCTTTTTTGCGCTTATTTATTTTTTCAGACATATAAAGGCACATATTTCAGTATAAATAATAAATAACAGCTTTTAATTCAGTAAGTGTATTCATAGCCTCTGTCTCTCTCTAAAACGCATCTGTTTATATATCTATTCATACCTCTCTCTCGCTAGGTTTATCTATCTATCTATCTATCTATCTATCTATCTATCTATCTATCTATCTACAGTCTGTTCATATCTATCTATCTATCTATCTATCTATCTATCTATCTATCTATCTATCTATCCCAATCTCAGCAGTACCATTTAAGTACTGTTGATCTTTATATATATTAGGAGATAGATATGAAGAGATTCAGTAAGTGTAACAGATAGATAGATAGATATGAAGAGATTCAGTGAGCCTCTTTCTCTCTCTAAAACGCATCTGTCTATATATCTATTCATACCTCTCTCTTACTAGGCCTGCCTATCTATCTATCTATCTATCTATCTAACTATCTATCTATCTATCACAGTCTGTCCATATCTATCTATCTATCTATCTATCTATCTAATTTGCCACTGTCACCCTCTACGTGCCTAATGTTCTTCCCTAATATATGTATTCAACTGTATCTTTCTATGTATTCATGTTTATCTCATTATCCCTATCTATCTTTATTCATGCGTATCTCTTTATCTCTTCATATGTATTTCATTATATCAATTCATATCTATCTATCTATCTATCTATTTGCGATTTTTCATATGTATCACTTTATTTCTTCATAACGATTTCATTACCTCTAGTCGTATATATTTATCTACCTATCGATCTATCTTATATGATAAATGCGAAAATGTGACACAACCCTCAAACTTTCAGTTATCTCAACTTCTTTATCCATCATCTTTATATAATAAATGCGAAAATGTCTGTGTCACAATTTTTCGATTAAAGGGACACAACACTCTAACTTTCAATTATCTCGCTTCTTTATCTCTCTTCTTCTATAATTGATGCGAAAATGTCTGTCTTTTTCAATTAAAGGGATACAACTTCGAAAAAATTCTTACATCTGGAGCCATGTTCAACGACTCAGCCTGAAAGCAAACACGAGAATTAGAATCACGGGTGACCATGAAGCTGGGAGTTTTGCTGCTTTGTTGTTGCTGCTTGGGAATGGAAGCATCAAAATGGAAGTCTCAAGTATCCATGACATGATTAATCATTTTTATCCAAATATTAAAACACCATTTTATGGATGCAAACTGGATTTGTGAGATTGCAATATTAGCCCCCAAGAATCAAAATATGGATAGCATCTATTGAAAACTTCTGCACGAAATTCTAAAAAAAAGCATAAAGTACTTTGACACTGTGGTTGAAAAAGAGTAGGCAGTGAATTATGCCCTGAACTCATTGAAATCCTCCTGGAATGCCATTACACAAGCTGGAACTAGAAGAAAATGTGCCAGTTATGATATTGAGAAATCTATATCCTTCAAAGCTTTGTAATGAAACAAAATTAATTCCCAAGAAGATGCTTTCTCATCTCTTGAAAGCACAGAGATCCTTACTGGTCCAGGGAAGAAGGAAAGAGTTTTAATTCCAAGAATTTCCTTATTTCCTCCAGATCTTCCTTTTGAGTTCAAAAGACTTCGATTTCTAGTGAGAGCGAGGTATGCAATGACAATCAATACGTCCCAATGGCATTCACCTGATGGAACGCTGCATTTCTCATGTAGGTTGTTTCTATGTAGCTTGTTCAGGCTATTTGTAATGGACCATAATAGAAAAAGCCAAAATTGTTATTTCGCATGCAGCTTTACAGTAAGTTCCAAATAGAAAATTATATCATTGTTTTGATGAATGTTGTTTGAAAAATATTGTACATTTTTAATAAAATTTAATATGTGCATGAAATGTCACTGTTGGGCCGAATGAAGACCCCGCTGCAAGATCAAGCTTTTAACATTTATGTTAAAACTAGCTCTTGCATATATTATTTATATATATATTTACATGTATCTCTACATCTTCACAAAAATTTTATTATCGCTATGCATATCTATCTATCTATCTATCTATCTATCTATCTATCTATCCGACACTTCTACGGGCCTAATTTTCTGCCATGATATATTTATTCAAATGTATCTCTCTACCTATTCATACTTATCGCAATATCCTTATTCATATTCATCTATCTATCTATCTATCTATTTATCTATCTATCTATAATATATAATTTTACCTATACAACCATTACTGGTATCTAATTATTCTAATTAGTTCATATATATATATATATATATATATATATATATATATATATATATATATATATATATATTCATTCACGTATGGTAGGTGGTTGTAGAATATTGTTTACGAAAAGTTTCAATTTTTATCTCGACTAATGCTACAACATTTTTCGAACGAATATTTTTAGAAAAAGTCTAAATTAATTAACCAAGCATGCTTGTATACACACACACATACACACACATATGAAAAGACGATGGACATAAGAGTAAGACTGATCAAAACAGATAAGTCAAATTTTTCAAGATCAGTGTTCCGTTTCACAATATGATCACGTCGGCGTCATGTGGGCGATGTTGTGAAAGCGTATTCCTAAATAGAGTATTTTGAATGAAAAAAAAAAAATATATATATACACACACACACACACACACACACACATATATATATATATATATATATATATATATATATATATATATATATATATATATATATAAATTATTATTCGAACCTTTCGAGAACGAATATATTTTTTTGGTCCATTTCATAATGTGTGACGTCATTTGTTTACATTTGATACGCCATGAGCAGATATGAATGTACGTGAGAGAATCATGGAAGATTGAAGTTTAAAGGCAGTAAATTCGCCCTTGCTAATCGAAAGATTCACTGTGGCTCGATCGGTTAAGAGCACGTCAGGCTAAATGACGCTCCGTATAGCATACAGATTCGCATCCTGTCGGAGAACGAATATTTTCTATGAAAATTTCTCTGACATTCAGGCCGGTAGATGTTGTTTAATACTGTTTATTATAAACGGAACATTTACTTAAATATTTGTATCTATAAAAAAGCATGTATAAACAATATATATATATATATATATATATATATATATATATATATATATATATATATATATATAAAATATATTTTTAAAAAAAATTTATAACATAAGTATGTTATAAAATCACTACAAAAATAGCCATTTTGTTTCAACAAACTCTGTGTCTTATCAAGTGATGATGTTGAAAAGAGTGTGTGGAAACAAAATGTCTATTTTGTAGTGATTTTATAATATACATATGTTATAATTTTTTTATAAAAATAATTATATCTGCTCTACTTTGTATTGAGCACTGTTTTAAGAATAGTAATTGTTGGTTATTGGAATTCATTCCGCCGTATATACCAATTATATACTTGTATATATATATATATATATATATATATATATATATATATATATATATATATATATATATATATATATATATATATATATATATATATATATAACGAGTGGTTCGAACGCTGGCAGGAAAAATGTTATCGGACTGAATGGGGTCGATTCTTTGGTTGATCAGGCTAGATAACACGCTCTCTTTCCTAGAAACTGTCACTAAGGTCCGCTCAGTATAGTTGCAGTATATATCTGGCTCTGTATATATATATATATATATATATATATATATATATATATATATATATATAAAGGGCAAGACTGGTACCCATGGAATAAAATTACAATTACCAAAAAACACTATTCTTAAAAGAATGCTCATTACCCAGTGGAGCTAATAATATTTATTCAGATTTATAATATGTGCATGTTATAAGATCACTACAATAGTTACAACTTGTTTTTCTAAACTTCTGCTGTCTTATCAAGTGATTATGTTGATTTGGAAATAATCGACTTTAAGATTTCAGAAACAAATCAAAGCCCCCCCCCCAGTAGGGGAAATTTTGTTACATAACCTATGATCACTAATCAGAATACAAATATATGATAAATTAAAATTTAACATGACGACATACTTTTATTTTTAAAATACGGTGCTCGCTACAGCAGTAGAGCATAGAATTATGGTAATATATTAAAAAAATACAATTATATGATTCGATCTTTCCAGCATGTAAGCTTCTTTATTGTGGGTACGATTTAATATTTTTGTACGACAATTCATTTTATATATAAAGTAATCTCACAATCATCAAATTCTTATTCCTTAAAGGATTAGGACAATTAATTTCATGATTGATAACCTGTATTAATATTAGGTGTATATCAATCGGAGGATTCAGTTGTCTAATGTTCAATATATGCCAGGAATACAAATTTGTTTGTGCAAGTAGAGAGATGAAGAAGAATATTATGCTGAAAATAATTTTAATTCTGTGTCAAATATTTTTTAAACTTAGTCTTGATATAAATATTAATAATATATATATAAGCACAGTCATCTCTTTGTAAAATCTGCGATACCAACATGATATAAATCTTAAACTTAGATTTTTTTTTCTCATTTTACTCCATTTCTTTTTCTTCCGGTGAGCTCATTTTAGTGAGAATTTTACTTCACTCTCTGCTGTTTTTATTCGACTCAAGGCAAAAGCAGCATCAAACAGAAATGTCCTACCTATTTAGAACACAGATAAAAGACAAATTTTCAATCTTTTAGGCTCACTGGCTTTAAACGTCATGATTAGCTAGATGTAAAATGGTTTATAAATAGATACGGAACATTTATGAAAGCAAAGATAACATAAATTCTATTTATTACCTAAATACAAATCAAAATATTTATTCACTGTAATCATTACGCATCTTATGAGAGAAAATATTCCGCTGTGAAGATGATATTGAAAAAACAATAATAACGCTTACCATTTAGGGTCGAATGCATTTGAAGCCAGCACCAGCATGTAGGGTAACGTAGCAGTTAACGGCACGATGGATAGGTGGGATAAGAGAGCAGGGTCAGGTTTAGCCTGTGAGTTCATTTCCAACTAATATACTTGTGAAAGATATTAATCCACTTATATGTTAAACTAAGTTGTCAAGCCTTGGATGACAGCCTGTCTAGAAGGAAACTCTGAATTTAAACTTGCGGAGAAGACAGAGTGATAACTCTCCATATTTTTGCCACTAGGTTGATCTCGGTGTACACTTGAATTTGCATACGCGCTATCCTTGTTATCGGGCACTTTAATCCATAAATACAGCATAACTTGAAACTATCTTTTTTATCATATATATATATATATATATATATATATATATATATATATATATATATATATATATATATATATATACCCAAGTGTATAATTCGTGTATACGAATGAATTCCAATAACCAACAATTTTAATTGTGTATGTATGTATGTGTTGGTTTTCCCCCTTTTTTTGTCATAAAGGGCCGTGAAGATGTTCTCTGCCTTGTGACTTTTTTTTGTGTGTATATATATATATATCTAAATATGTCTGGGTGGTTATGTATTATAATCTGATTGTGTTTGTGTTGTTTTACACGTGAGTTTAGGACCGCATTCACACACTTGGGATTAAAATGTATACATATATATTGTCAGAGGACCGGATGACGTAGCGTCTATTCTAACGTAATTTCAACGAAGAAATAAACTGAATTTCTTTTCTCCTCAGTAATTTTATGATTTTAAACTTAATAGCGATTGAATTTGAATGTTAAAATTGGCAGTTTTTAATTTAACATCAAAGTTTATCATATAATTTAATAATTATTGGTTAGAATAAATTCTTTTTTAATATTACCCGTATTTTAAAGATCTGAATAGCTATTATAATATGACTTCGTTGTCAAGCTTTTTGAATTTTTCTATCTATTTTGATTGGTCATTCTAGCTTTTATAACAACGTTTTCCCCTTGAGAATGATCGTTAATTAATTTGAAACTTTTAAAACCATTTATTTAAAACCATCACTTGATAAGTGTGTATTTTTGTAGCGATTTTATAACATATAAATATAACATATGTTATAAATCTTTTTAATAAATAATTACATATATATATATATATATATATATATATATATATATATATATATATATATATATATATATATGCAATTTGTATTTAGGCAGCAAATTATAATATAGAAGGAAAAATTCCATATTGGATATGTTTTTCAAGTTCAAATGAACGCTCAGAATATTGGCAACCGTTTTGCATTTAAAAGCATAATGAAAAAAATTACGATAATAGATAACAACGCACAACTTTATATAAATACTTCTACTAATGAACAGCATATTGTTTTTTATTACTTGCACTCATGAAGATGATCTTGGAAGAAGATCGAAAGTACTTGGTAAATGAAAATAAAAGAAATTCAAACTGCTATAGCACATTTCTCTCATACTTTAACATCAATACATGGATGGTTATCCGTGAGTATGAACGGATTTTATTAAAAATTAATAGACATAATGTCTGTAATTTATTCAATCAGATATACCTCATATATATATATATATATATATATATATATATTACAGTAAAATTCTGCCTTTATATGTCCCTGGGACCACTCGTGTTAGAGGATTATGTTAGAAGACAATTTCTTCGGATGGGTTAAGCCTAGCCTTGAACGGGGAAATATCCTCTTAGGATTCAGTTCTACACAGGAGTCATTCATGGGAAGAAGCTGTTGGAGTGGAATTTATCTCTCACCGTTGTAATAAGGAGGAAATATGAGTGGTTTACTACTATGCAAATAGCATGTTGTGTCCTTGCTATGAAGGTTTGAACTGGCAGGACCAGTGAATGTAGTTCGTTCGAGCACTTTCCGTCAAAGAAGCAATAGAACAGCGTGTCGCTTGATACACCCAGCTTGTGGGAGAGAGTTAGGAGGGTTGAAAATAATTCGTCACCCACATGGATTCAGAGACGCTTTTGGACTCTATCAAGGCTGGAAAGTGAGGTCACAGCTTAGTATAGCACGAGGATAAATAGGAGTAGGAAGATTGATATGCCAACTGGTCCAGGTTGAGTGTTTCTTCCTTCCTTGAAAATCAGCATTTTAAATCTTTTCTTTCAACTCAGTTTGAACACAAATTGAACACAGCTTGGACAACAGATTGAGATATATGACTATGAAGCAAGTGTCATTAGAAGGGTCAAGTCTAATTGAAACAGGTTTGTTTGGTACATCAACTAAAAAATTAATCTTTTACCATCAGACGAAGTCTCTAAGAGACAGCAAAAATATTAAAAAGAAAAACGGTGGTGGGTATGTTTCTACTGATAGACCGTGTCAACTAGTATAAATGACATTCAGTTGTGAGCAAGGTCTTCTCCAGTGGTAGACAATGTAAATAACGGTAAGAATAAAAAAAATAGTCATGGCGAGTAGATGGACTTACGATTTTTTTTACATCGAAGTTCACCTTTTAAAAGGACAAGGAGAAACTCGAGGTATAGGGTAAGTTAGGTGGCTATTTGTGTATAGATGTTAACACTAGACTTGGAGAGGTTAAGATTGGGGAAACATTCTGTTGGGAGTCGGTTCGTGGGAAGAAGATGCTCGAGTAGAGTTTCTCACAAATGGAATACGGGGGGGGCGGAATGTGAGTTGTTTGCTACTATGTAAGTGGCATGAAGTGTTCTTGCGGTAAAAGTTTCCCGCGGCGGGGTCAGGGAATGTAGTTCGTCAGGGGAACTTTCCATAGAAGTATCGGTAGAGCAGCGAGAGGCTTGCCACATACCGCGTGGGGGAGAGAGACTAAATGGTGGAGAATAATTCGTCACCCAGAAGAGCTTAGAGACGCTTTTGAACTCAAGTCTATAGAGTGAGAACTGGGCAGTTCTTGCCCAAATATGAAAATATTACTCCATTTTTGACCTGATCTGGCTCTTCTAAATGTAGAGAGTAGCAGGAGAAGTCATGCGCTTACTGATGCGGTACAGAGAGCTTACCGTTCTACCTGCATCCTTAACAATGCATCGTATATACGAGTCCCACTTAAGTTAGTGAGTTCCGGGCCCAACAGTCTTACAACACCCCGTGCTTCCCCGAGGGGACCTCCGTTCCTCCTGATTGCCTGTAGTTCGTGGTCGGATTGGCGATGATGGAATGTACCTAGCTTGGTCTTCTAGGCGTTTAATGTAACCAGCCAGTTTTTATTCCACTTGGTAGTTTGCGCAAGTCCGGAAGTGAGATCAATCACTAATTTGTGACGATTGAGGGTTTTAGCGGTGCACCCCTATATAGCCTTTTTTCATCAACGTAGATATTTACAAATGAATTGAGTAGATTCTTAGAGAGATCATATATATATATATATATATATATATATATATATATATATATATATATAAAATAAATACACTAAAAATTCTGTCTGTGGATGACCTTATATTGGCTCCTGAAAAATTAATTTCGGTTGAGCTCTCCGGGGAGGAGGTGTGGATTTGTAAACAGTGACTATTATAGCTAATATAGCGAGACTCTTCGCAAAAGCGAATTGAGTCACTGTCGGTCACTGTGTGTGTCTCTAAAAATAAATACACTAAAAATTCACCTTCATCCCTGCCGTGCGCTGACAGCTTAGTGGAAGAATCTCCGACTGACACCAATTCAGTCGGGTTTCCATCCTAGCCACACTGATGAGCTGTGAAACAGCGAAACAGTCTGTCTGTGGATGACCTTAAATATATATATATATATATATATATATATATATATATATATATATATATATATATATAGAGAGAGAGAGAGAGATCGAAAATTTGGTTGTTCCGAGGAGTGATCCCTACGTTGACCTCTATTGCTCGAGAGGACTGGTCATTCATAACTACCTTCAGACCCTTCCAGTGATTCCATAACTGGAGAGAGTCTGTAGTAAGCCTTTATGTCTCACCGTGTCGAAGGACTTTGAGATATCTAGTGTTGTGGTGCTTGATGTGAGCTTGTCCTCGGGATTCGCGGTTTCTGTAAAGGCACTGGCAGTTATCGGGCCAACCAAAACCCATATATCTCATCGCTGAAGACAGTATTCTCTTCTAGGTGCTCGACGACATTCTTATTGATAAGGCATCAAAAAACTTGCTGATGATACTGAGGAGACTGATATATTTGTACTGGGAGGGGCAAGATCGCACGCCTGCGTTCTTGAAAACCGGTCATACTCTTGAAACTTTCCGCAGGCTTGGGTATGATTTCTTCTTAACGCAGCGATTGAATAACTTTGCTAAGAATGGGAGGAATTCTGGGCTGATGTTCTTAATAATATCCACTGGAAGTTTGTTTGAATCATTGGCTTTCTTAGGGTCAAGGACTTTGATAAATCTAGAGAATTCTCGCTCGATGATGGTAATATTACTGAGATTGTGCTCAGTGAGACGTGGGAACTTGGGGTGTGGATGGTCTTTGCCATTTAAGATTTATTTAGAGGGAAAGATGGAGGCGAAGAGGTTCGCCTTATCTGTCGATGAGCTCGGTTGCCATTTATAATTGTGGTCACAGCCACTTTAAAACTGTTTAAGATTTGGTTAGTTATCTTCCAGAATTCATGGGATCCATTTTGGTTCTTTTCAATCTTGGTCTTGACTGAGCATGCGTAGATTCACTTGGCGTTTTCTAGAACTTTTCTGCGGCGACTGTGTGCAGTTCTGAATGCAGTAAGGGCCGGAATACATCACACCTTGCGATAAATATTGAAGGAGGGGTTTCGGTGAGTTATGGCTGCAGCACATTCAGGGGTAAACCAGGCTTGATTGATTTTTGATTTTATTTTTTCGGTGAGGTTCAATACTCTCCATTCCAGAAAACATCCACTCAGTGGCAAGGGCAACTGTTTTTGTGGCAGCTTTCTTGAAGCAGGTTGTGGAGATGGAGCGTCAATCATGTAAGTTCGAAAGCTGTCACAATCTGCCTTTGCATCGTTCTATGGAACGATACATCAGAGGAAGCCTTAGGTTTGTCACAGAGACAAGGTTGTATCTGTCTATATTTCGGAGATGAGGTATTATGTACACTATTTACATTATTCGAACTATTGTCCTCATCTTTGTCGCCATACTTATTACAACGTTTCGGCCTTTCAATATCTGTCTATACTTCTGAGATTAGGTATTATGTACACTATTTGTATTATTCGGACTATTGTCCTCATCTTTGTTGCGGTATTTATCACAAAGTTTCGGCAATTGGAATGTCGAACTGAACCCTTTAATTCGCTTGCAGGGGTAGACTGTTCTAGTTCCACGTGCCATGTCTAATGGATGTCAGTTATCAGTTATCTCCTGTTAATTCAACTCTCCAAGTTCTCCCCTAACTTAACCAGGTATTGAACTCATAACTCTTTGGTTCCAGTCACTGGATCTAATCAACGCCATTATCCACTGTATCATGTGTCCTTAAGGACATTTGTGTATGAAATTCTGGCAAGAAAGTTGAGGACAATATTTAAAATAATGTAAATAATGAGACAAGCTCGATATGACAAAATGGAAAGAATTTCCGTCTGATGCGTTTTGTCCTTTAAGACTTCATCCGAGAACGTTTAAGTTTACGTTGAGGCAATTACTACACAAACGAAAGGAAAACTAACATCAATGAATTCGGCTAGATTTTATGCACAAAATAATTTATGCATATATGGCTTTTGACAAGAGGGGGATACTCCACAGACTCTCCATCTATGGTATCTCTTCCCACTTTTAAAGTCTTTCTTATCAGGTAGAACCATGAAGGTCGAAGCCTTCTTATGTACAGGAGATTGACGGAGGCGTAACGCAAGGCTCTCTGCACGGTTGTACTCATTTCTAATATCATATTTATATCGTTTTTCTACTCTAGCGATATGGAAAATAAAAAATACCCCCCCCCCAAAAAAAAAAAAAATTAGAAACTTTTCATCACTTTTTTTCAATGAAGTCTGTCAGGACGAAACCAGTTACCCAAAAACTTATTCCACTTGGTCATAGAAGTCGCTAAAATTGTTCTTGGTATATAAAAATTGATATATTGTTTTGCCACTCTGACCATATGAAAAACGCATCACGAGAAAAAATTTGCAATTTTCACTAGTTTCCCAGTTTATAGTAATATATATTTTGATATATATATATATATATATATATATATATATATATATATATATAGATACACCAAGTGAGCCAGACAAACCTACCTAGGTTTCACCTAAACGGATCGTCAGGGAAAAGTTTTGCCAAACTTTCCTGACGATCCTTTTTAGGTGAAACCTAAATAGGTTTGTCTGGCTCACTAGGTATATCTAGGTCTGCTCTACGGTTGTATTGAGCTCTTTTTTAAGTTAGTTAGTTGTTACTCGTATCGGGGTTTTTTTTTGGGCTTCAGACCTGCATCTGTGCGATTTTTTGTCGGCAGAAGTCCATGTTTGTAGCTCTTTCTTTTTTAAAACCTTTTTTCCTCGAGATTGATTTGATTAGCAAATCAAAATTCGAGGTTTTTCGAAACGAGTCTAGTTTTCTATATATATATATATATATATATATATATATATATATATATATATATATATATATATATATATATCATAGAAGTTATTTATATATACCACTGATTACATTATATTTCAATTTATATATAAAATTTATTTATATAATTTTTAATTATTTATTTATATATTTAATATATTTTTATATTTATAAATAATAATACATTTATCGACAATACACACATATATAAATATATATATACATGCATATATATATATATATATATATATATATATATATATATATATATATATATATGAAGAAAAATACAGAAAAAAAACAAACAAAAATCTGAATATGCAATTATGTATTATTAATGTTAATATAAAGTCGACGTCGGACGTTTCGGTCTATTTAAGACCATCTTCATGGACATTTTCATTTAAACATAATTAACATTAGAACATATAAAAATTTAACACATAAGACGATGGACATAAGAGCCCAACTAATCCAAACTACATAATTGCATATTCAGATTTTTGTTTGTTTTTTTTTTCTGTATTTTTCTTCATACTGTCGGATCTATATCCATATATTTGCTTACATATATATATATTCAGGACATATTCATAAATTATAAACTTATAAATTATAGATCTGGCTTCTTTAGTATTTCCCCTTTTCTAGCGAGATTAATACTCGACAAGCGTACATATAAATTTTAGATCAAAATAGAATTCTTTTCATTTTTCATTCAAAATACTCAAATTTTAGGAATACGCTTTCACAGCGTCGCCCACGTGACGACAACGTGACCATGTTTTAAACGGAGCGCTGATATTATAAAACTTTCAGTTATTGTTTGGATAAGTCTTGTTCTAATGTACATCGTCTTTGTCATGTTGTATTGATAATGTTATATTTATGAATATGTCCTGAAGATGGTTTATTATTATTGTATATAAGGATTTTTGTTTGTTTTTTTTTTCCGTATATATTTTTCTTCATGTATATATATATATATATATATATATATATATATATATATATATATATATATATGTATATACAGTGCGTTCTGCTTGATTATGCAAAGTAAAATTTTCATCTAATGTGTTAATAAATTCTGTTTTTTTCAGACTTGGTGCTTCTTACAGATTAAATTATACTTTCAGACAAGTAAATATGGTCAATGAAAAAAAGTTGTATAGTAACATAGTTCTTTTTCTCAAAGTATGTAAAAAGGCAGTTTCAAGTGTTCGGTCTAAGCAATCACCATATAAATCCTTAATATGGGTAAGAAAAAAGGGTCCTACTGAAAACGATCATGCTGAAATTACTCGCATGCTTGGAAGTGGTCTGTCAACGCTAGAAATGTCAAAAAAGTTACATAGAGACCACCGTACAATCAAAGCATTCGTTTTAGGCAGTAAATCATGCAGAAAGACACCTAAACGATCAGATTTGCGAAAGTTAACTGCCAGAGATCTGCGTAAAATTAAATATGAAGTCTCGAAGAAACCGCATGAAACTATTAAAAATATTTGAAATCGCTGGAGTGCCTAAAGTTGGTAAAACTACCCGTTGTGAGGTCCTCAACACCCTTGCCAAAGTGAAGAATCCCATCAAGAGGCCCCTATTGAGCAAAGCAAACAAGATGAAAAGAGTTGAATGGGCACACAGTTACATGAAAACCAATTTTAGCAATGTGATTTTCACCGACGAGTGCCGTGCTATCCTTGATGGGCCTGATGAGTGGTTATCTGGATGGGTGTTAACTGGTCGAGCGGAAGGAGTACGCATTCGTCGACAACAGGGTGGCGGAGGAGTGATGTTTTGGGCTGGGATCCACGGAAATGAACTAATAGGCCCACACAAAGTAGCCAAAGAGCTTAAGCTAAATTCAAATGAATATTGTAGGCTTTTAGAAGATGCTTTTCTGCCCTGGCTTGATGAACAACCAATTCAGAAAAGAAGATCGTTGATATTTCAGAAGGATAATGCTCCAGCGCATAGATCAAGAAGCACCAACAATTGGCTATCAGACCATGGGTTCAAAGGGAATAATTTAATGGTATTGCCTCCAAACAGCCCTGATTTAAATCCAATAGAAAATTTGTGGTCTATAGTCAAGAGGCGGATTAATGCTGAAAACAAGCAATTCACCAGCTTAGAAGTCCCGTGGAAAGCAATTGTAAGTGCTTGCCGAACAATCAAACATTCTGAAATTGAAACATTGACGTCAGCAGTGGACAGACGCCTCATAACGGTTTTGAAGAATGGGGAATGTCATGTTTGTTCGTCGCCGCATTAACAGACTTGTTTTGTTTAACATGCTATACATCTGTATTATGCAATGTAGGACTTAGAACACACGATGTATTGTCATATGCGCTACAATTCAATTAATAAAATGTAGTATAAAATGTGTTTTTCTTGTTTTATTTTCCATTTGCATAATGAAAATGAACACTAAATTAGGGCTTAAGTTCTTAAAGCATTAAAAAGAAACACGTTTTGTATATTTCGACAACTTAAATGATTGACAAAATAATAAATAGTATCAACAACACATTAGCTTTTATTCTTCAGAATATATTGCTTAACTTGGATATTTTTAGGTAAAAAATAACTCTGCATAATCAAGCAGAACGCACTATATATATATATATATATATATATATATATATATATATATATATATATATTATAATTACATCTTTGTATATCGGATGTAACAGACAAATTGTCCAAATCGCGTAATAGCTACATTGTCAAATTATTAGTCTGAACTCAAGGATATCTTAATGGAATTCTCGAGGGTTTTATAAGAGTACTGGTCTCTAGTTCGAGCTATAAGAATGTACAATTGCTCCCTAAAGCAACAGAAGAATCGTGATGAATTCATCATAAACAGCATTGACATGTTCATCATGAATTAGTCGCAGCTAAGGATCAAAATCCCCCACACACACACACATATATATATATATATATATATATTATATATATATATATATTTCAATATTATTTTCCAACTTATTTATGATGATCCTGGCCCTGTAACCTTTCTGTCCTTGAGTAACAATGTGACTCACATGTTTCATGTACGATTTCATTTTCAAGTCTTTTTCACTGCTCTTTGGACTCTCATAGCCGAAAGTCCTCTCTCCTCGTGCCAAACGTCTTATAGATTGAGTTGGATTTTTTCTAATTTTTCCTAAGGTGAAATGATGATTACCCTCCTGTTGTGACTTCTTGATCCAGTTTTCCTATTTACTATTTCCTCTTTTTAAAACTTATTCACCGTTCTCTTGATAGTTCTTGAATGGACTTTGAAGATAAAAGCCAGAGTATGAACGTTTTGGTACCATTACTGAAAGTCTGAATGATCTTTTTCCTCCCACCATTGCTAAGTTGGGAACAGAGTGAGCCTGTCACAAAACGATTTCAACCTGTTCTTTTTGTAGCTGAATAAACTAAGGGGTTTTTCAGTGATTCTTACGACAAATGGTCTCAAGATGGCTAAACATCTTATCTGAAAACCTGGGAAAACGAAACTCAATCTGTTTAGTGGTTTTGAGATAAACATTTTGTGGGATGGAATAATTTTTTTGTGCCACGATTTGGACAATTTTGCTGTTACACCCGTGTTGTGGTAGGATCCACCTAATTTGCATAGTAGAGTACCGACCATATAAATATGGTTGGTACCGGGAAGAGAGGAAGGAATCAAGAGATTCAATCCAGAGACTCTACCCGACTGCGACTAAGTCAACACATTCTCCAGGAACGGTCTTCCTAGGAATATACAAAAGACTATATGTAAATATTGTGTACACTTTCCTGTTTCAATACATTTTGTTCTAAGTACATTTTGTGTTGCATTATTATTCCATGCATTAGTCAAGTTTCAACACTGACACAAGCAATTAATGAGTGTGAAAGAATAAGAACAAGAAAATAATATAAAAAAAACAAGAAAAATAAACGAAGATGAATAAGGAGACAGTAGATAACGATTGACATTAGTCTGTCTATATTTCTGAGATGATTGTCTGAGACTATTGTCCTCATCTTTGTCGCCATATTTATTACAATGTTTCGGCCTTTCAGTATCTGTCTATATTTCTGAGATGAGGTATTATGTACACTATTTACATTATTGGGACTATTGTCCTCATCTTTGTCGCCATATTTATTACAACGTTTCGGCCTTTCAGTATCTGTCTATATTTCTGAGATGACGTATTATGTACACTATTTACATTATTCGGACTATTGTCCTCATCTTTGTCGCCATATTTATTACAACGTTTCGGCCTTTCAGTAGCTGTCTATATTTCTGAGATGACGTATTATGTACACTATTTACATTATTCGGACTATTGTCCTCATCTTTGTCGCCATATTTATTACAACGTTTCGGCCTTTCAGTAGCTGTCTATATTTCTGAGATGACGTATTATGTACACTATTTACATTATTCGGACTATTGTCCTCATCTTTGTCGCCATATTTATTACAACGTTTCGGCCTTTCAGTAGCTGTCTATATTTCTGAGATGACGTATTATGTACACTATTTACATTATTCGGACTATTGTCCTCATCTTTGTCGCCATATTTATCACAACGTTTCGGCCGTTGTACGCTCCAGCCTTTTTCAGGTGTTTGGAATGTCGAACTGAACACTTTATTACGCTCACTGGGGTAGACTGTTCTAGTTCCACATTAGCAGGAGATAACTGATAACTGACATCCATCAAACATGGCACGTGGAACAAGTACATTTTGTGTTGCATTATTATTCCATGCATTAGTCAAGTTTCAACAACCCGATATAATAGTTTTTCTTTATTTATATAATTTATTAACTTATTATTATTGCATACAATTTATTAAATTTATTTCTCATTGTAATTAAATTATTATTTTTGTATATAATTTGCATACGCTGCAAAGTAATGGTGACAGCGTTCCTTCGAATACCTTTGTTATTTTTTTTTAAATGATTTAAATTACAGACAACGCAATATAGATATATTTCATGGAAAGTGTCGATGTTTTCACTCAGCAGTGAATATTTTGTGAAATAAATAATTCTCTAAACTGAATATTGATAAATTATATTTTAATCTAAAATATTAATCGGAAGAAATTAGCTGTATTCCATCTGCTGAGAAAAGTTGGAATAAGTGCATTGACAGATAAGTAAATTGAATATGTCCATTATCATAAGAAATATCATTTATGTCCGGATCTAGCTCCTTTTTATGTATCAATAACAAATAGCGTGGCCTTGAAAAGAATTAGCTTATACAGTCTTAAAGCAGTTTATTGAACCAGTACTCACCATCTGGGTTATGCATTCAACAGTGAATCGTTATTGAGTGTGCTTTTGCACTTCTCCATATGTATGGCGTTTTTCTTAAGACTTACATATTCGTTTGTATAATCAAGGATTAACAATGCCCAGATAATATTTCAATGTTAAATATTTAACCTTGGATGGTATTCATTTAAAAAAATCATCCAGATTTACGAAAGTACAATCATAGAAAAGTTCGAATTCATGCAGATTATTAGAACTGGATATCGGCCATTGACAGTTTTGAGAATTAGATCTGAATATTCAACTTAAATATTGTCTCATTGAATTAAGCTGAGTGTCTTGGTATGAAAAACGTGGCAGCCATATTTTTTCAACAACTCCTTGTACAAGAGCAGAGGTCATCTCGTCATCAATGTGGACAAGACGTGCTTGAAACTACTAATAAATATCTGCTAAAAATAGACATGAATGGATATCAGTCAATTGTCCTCCAAAACAAAATTCTCGTCTTCCTTAAGAAAATTGAGATCTCAGATGGAAAATGGATGTTGTGTGACCAATTGATTGTCCAATTCATGCTGCCTCGGGCACACAGAGAACTTCACCATTAGAACGTTGTATTCAACTACTTTTATGTAGGATGTCCCTTCAGGACGTGGTCTATCATGACTCCTTAACTTTCTAACCCACGTAGCTCTAATAATGTTGTGTCCATTATTCCATTTTATTTTGCCATCCCGTTACAAGAGTCTTTTAATCAAGTTGGCATATCCCTTCAGGATGTGGTCTATCATGACTCTCCTTAATTTTCTAACCTCCCTAGCTCTTATAATAGTGTGTCCATTATTCCATTCTATTTTGCCATCCATTTACAAGAGTCTTTTAGTCAAGTTGGTTGCGCACTCTTTCCCTCTTAAATTGAATTGAATATATCCTGAGAGTGTTATATTCGCCAATCCCTCTTTTCGCATTATGTCTTTAAGAAATTTCAACCGTGTCTTTCTGAATCAATGTAAGTCACTTTTATCACATTTTTTCTTTAGATTTACTCTTTGCTTACAGGATTCTTTTTATGCGTGTTATTCTTAGCATTCCTTTGAAGACCCCTACCTGTGATGCCTACAGCCATTTCTTCATCTATGAGTAAATTGCCAAGCATTGATTGACACGAAGTTATGGAACAGGGACCAAAGGATTAATTTCTTTTCTCCCCTAATGATATTAGAAATTGATATATATATATATATATATATATATATATATATATATATATATATATATATATATATATAAAAAAATATGCTGTAGTGGTTCCAACGAGAGAAAAAAGTATGTATATTAAAAAAGAAGAGAGAGGTGCCGCAAACGTTTTTGGTTGTAATGTGGTGGATTTATTTAGAAAAAAAAATTTATATTATGCTTTGTTTTACATAATTTTACGACACCTGTTTCTGGTCTCGCGACCGTCTTCAGGTAAAAGCGGAGATTTCCAAATATTATTAAAAATACTTAAATTTTTCCTTATGTTTAATGTTAAACATTCTCGATATGAGACATTCTCTGTTTGTGTGTTGGTAATCCGAATGTCTTTCTTGAATTGGCAATGAAGAGTTCTGCGCGAAGGGTCATAAAACAATTAAGGTTGGTCCAGCGAAATGATGAATTAGTTATCGGCATTTTATCTTTTAATGTTTTACTGACCCCTGTGCGTTCTTGGATCTGTTTCCATTCTTGTGTGTTTCTGTCAGCATGCGTGTATATATGCGTGCGTATATTCCTCCTCCATACATATACTGTCTTACTACGAGGAATTAGTAAACTTATTTGTACATATACACGCATACATGCACATACGCACATACACACTATCCCACCACAAGGAATCAGTACATACGCACACACACACACACACACATATATACACACATACTTCCCAAGCTACAAGGAACCAGTATACACACACACACGCGCACATACACACACACGTACTTCTTAAGTTGTGTGGGGTTTGGATGTGTGCTCGTGAGTTTGTTCCCCTGTTTTGTCAACATCCGCATATACATATATAAATGTATATATATATATATATATATACCCTCGTGTCTCCCGTAAATGAGCGTGCGTTCATGTATGTGAGTGATTTGATCATTGTATTTGGTCACTTTGTGTGCATGTTGAGTGTTTTTGTGTGTGGGGTTATGATCTATTTAGTTCGGGTTTAAATTTGCTTATAAAGCTTTTTTCCTGTATTTGTAGGTACGAGTAATTGTCTGTTTGATATATCGGCATGATATTAAATTTACCCTGGTTACATTTGAAAATGTGTTGTGATACAAAAAGTTTTCTGTTGTCTGTCAATTTTATATTGCTTTTGTGTAGGGACACCCTGTTGTTCAGTTGTTGGCTGATGCCTATATATGACGTCTTACATTTTGTCAGTAAAACATTAAAAGATACAATGCCGATAACTAATTCATCATTTCGCTGGACCAACCTTAATTGTTTTATGACCCTTCGCGCAGAACTCTTCATTGCCAATTCAAGAACTCACGATTTCTAGAAAGTGGAAGATCTTTGGTAAAAACTGTGTCTGTTTTTCCCATATATTTGGAATCCGGAAGAAATGTGAATTATGCAAATCCGTGCATGTAAAATGACATTTCCTATTTGTAAAGATCTGATGAGGTTGAACTACAGAATGGGAGACACTCATTTATCCAGTAATGCATCATTATATTTTACATATATATATGTGCGTGTGTGTGTGTGTGTGTGTCCGTGTCTCTGTGTGTGTTTGTGTGTGCCTGTGTGTGTGTGTCTTTGTGTGTTTGTGTGTGTGTCTGTGTGTGTTTCTGTGTGGGTGTTTCTGTGTGTGTGTCTGTGTGTGCGTCTCTGTGTGTGTGTGTCTGTGTGTGTATGTGTGGGTGTTTGTGCCTGCGTGTTGTGTGTGTGTTTGTGTGCCTTTGTGTGTGTGTTTGTGTGTGTCTGTGTGCGTTTGTGTTTGTCTGTGTGTGCCTGTGTGTGTGTGTGTGTGTGTGTGTGTGTGTGTGTGTGTGTGTGTGTGTGTGTATTGTTGATTGTTCTTTAAATTTGCAAGTCTTGATTTTCATTTGGAGCTTCAAAAATCGTACAGAACTATCTGATGGTGTTCCTCTTTCTAAATTGGATCATTAGTGCCGACGAGATTTGAAGTAAACTCGTTTTGTATCGGGTGTTAAATATGATAATTGATTTTGGGAAACCAGAATTTATCATGACATTCGAAATCGAAGGATTATGAAGACATAATTAAGTAGTGAGGAATGCTGTTATATTAAACTATAGTGTAAAGGGAATACACGTAATCGGAGACAGATTTCTAAATTGGATCGCAATATTCCTCCTGTGAGAATAAATATTCCAAGAGTTCAAATTCTGAAGATATAAGAGTTGCTTTGATTCAATGAAGGAAGTTCTATACATCTGGCCTCCACTTCAGATACATGAATTCTGATTAACCATAAATCCAATACAAAACATGAATATCCTTCCACAAAGGAATTCATGACAAAGGAATGCTTCAAAATACTCTGATACAGAATACGGATGCGATGGCACATCAGATTGCTTTACCTTACATGTCTTGGATAGAAGTCCATCGTCTACCAAACATCTTACTGTTTGGTTTGGTGTACATTATTTTTTAACCATTTCATCCAAAGAAAGGCAATAAAAACACTAAGACTCAAAGGGTTACTGAGTTTTACAGAATGTAAGTAAAAAGATTATTAAGCAGAATATCTATAAAAGAACAAGATTTAAAAAGATAGCGATTGAGATTGCTTTTAATTTATTGAAGATCAAGTTGACTGGAGAGGAAAAAGCCGGAAAAGAGTTCCACAAGCGAGAAGTGCGAGAAAAGAAACATACAACCTACGGTTATATATAGCCATTTCAACTGTAAAATGATAAGACCTTAACGCCAATCTACTATTGCGCTTAAATTCATAAAATCTAGGTTCCATAGAGAAAGGTTCATGAAAATAATTACCATGATGACATTTATAGAAAGGCAACGGAATGCTACATTACGGAACCAAATGCCAGAATAGGACTTTGCAGATTCTTATTTTAATTTATCATGAATCTCTAAATATCTAGCAGGCGAACCAGATCATATGTCGCATGGACGAATGGTAGAATTATAAATATGTAAGATAGATTCTGGAACATGACACAGGTAACCAACTTTTCTAGCTGCAGTCCAAGCAATTGATTTAATATAATCTTTACATTTCTTGTCAGCTGAAAATATTAGTTCGAGAATGTTAGAGGTTAGCATCAGCCATACAGAAGGGGTTTCTCAAATGATTGCTAGAGAGAAGTTTTGTTTTTCTGGTGTTAACATTAACAAGCCATTCCTTATCCCAGTTTAACGCAAATTGTAGTTTCTTTCTGTTTTTGCCAAATTGACTTTATCGAACAATTCACTCTTAATATTAAGCCTTTCAACTCTGCGTTCCTGAACAATTTTAACCCTTTTTGCCTGAGCTCCTGAGTCAAAATACGGTATGTAATGATTCACGGTAGATATAAAATAGTTACAAAAAATATAACCATTATACTTAGCAGGGAGAGAGTATGATTGCATGCACTCATTTTATCGCTAAACATTTTTCTTTGTGTTCCCATCTACCCGGCAGAGGCTGCCTCACTTGATGCTCAGTTATAGCAAAACACGACGCAGTTGTTTAGTAACCGTTCAACCAGTGGCTGGGCATTAAGTCATTTTTCTCTACCATCGGTAAAAAGGTGGTCAGAGTTCAAGGGGTCAATTCGTAAAGCTCATAATCAATGAATGTAAGAAATTAGCACAGAACAACTAAAAAGATTCAATGTAGGTTTTGCAAGCGAATTGTATTTGAATATATAAAGCTGGGGTATGAATAAAACCCAGAGACTGCCTTGCAAATCAAAATCAAAATAATACTTCTTGATTTTAACTCTCGGAAGAAATCCTGACATTCAAAAAAAAAACCAAGACTTACTTAGGGTTCATAATTGAAAATAGACGAACGAAGAGAACGATATAATGATTTCTAGAGAGCAGTTTCTGTTTGGAGGTGTTAAGATTAACAAGCAATTCCTTACCCCAGTTAAGCGCAAATCGTAGGATGCGATGGATAAAATGTCGCCATCCTAGATATTATTGTCGCGCATGCGCCGTGTTTGTTTTAAATTTTGTTGACTGCACAGTATAGTACAGTCAGTTAGACACCGTCTGTGAGAAAAAGCACAATGAACAAAGAAATTTGGAAACTGTCTGCTGTACTGCCTGGTATTCGCGCTGTAAGCACCAATATCAATATCTCACAGTGTTTGGGGACAGTACAGAGGATTCGAAAAAACTTGGATGTGTCTAATGGTCATTAAAAACGTAGGGCAGCTTAGAAAACTCACTCGTTTGGATAAGAAAGGAACTGCCGATTTTGTTGGTGAGGGTCTCAGAGTCAATACAGAGACCAACATCAAGGAGATGTAGTGCTACTCGGGGTCAAGAGGGAGGCTGCTGGAAGACCCTATGTCTGGCAAAAAGATTCTGAAACATTGCACACAAGCAGATTAGCTGCCAATTTGACCTTATCGAACTGTTCAATTTTACTATTTAGGCAGAAGTAGTTGTATCATCAGCATAGATATGAAGTTGAGGACTAATTTCATAAGGAAGGTCATAGATGAAAATTAAACACAGCGAGCAAGGTGGGAGTACGACAGAAGGAGCCCAACGAATCGATGAATGGTATTGACTCATGACCGTGGAAAATGAAATCATGGTAAGAATGGGGAGTGAAAAATTTGCAATTCGCATGTTTCTCTCTATATACATATACGATTTTTTAAAAATTCTGGTTCATTTTATTTCCAATATTTTTAACTGGTCCTTGCAACTAAGAGATAGAGAAGGTTTGTGCCACTTTTCTGTTGAGACAAAAAAATAAAAGAATTAATTAAAAAAGATTTTTTAAAAAATTAAACCAGAAGAGGAATATTCTAACCGCGCGTCTTACAGAAAAGAGGTGCAAATAACGAAGAGTAAACAAAACAGAAACTTACACTCTCCTCCTAATCAGCTTTTGCCAGTGAACGAGGAGAGGATGTGAAAAAATTAATTAATTATGGGATTTAAAAAAAAATCTTTGGCTGAGATGAAAATTAAAACTCAAATCGAATTGTCTTCCTCGAAAAACGAACAATGCCTTTAAAGAAAAAAATGTCAATATGAGATTTTTTTTATTATCGGAAACGTAATGTCAGATTGTAAAAAAAAGAACATAAGTTATTTTACCATAAAACATAAATTTTAATAGCAAAGAATAAGAGTTTTCGAGAAAAGCATGCATTATGAAAAATTTATTAAAATAGATTCCGTAAACACAATTTTAAGAGTTGATGCTGGGATTTCAGTAGCATTTTTGAAGCAGTAGACATAAAAGGTTAAAGTTCGAAACTTACAATGAATAACTGATTTATATGAAACTTACAAACTAATTACTGATTTATATAAGAGCCTATAATTGATAATGTTTCATTAGAAACATACAGGGTGCAGTTGTAACAGATATATTTACTAAAATTACAAAAAACATTTTGAAATAATAAAGAGTAAATTTATTCAATAAGATCGTCATTGTTTTCAACCAAGTCCTCCAGATGACTTCGGAATCTACTGAAACTCTTCTGGACGGTCTCCTTGTTTAAGTTGCAGAATGCCTCCATAATCGTTGCCTACAGTTCATCTTTAGTGTTAGAAAAATTTTTCTTGGTCTCTCGCTCAAATACGCCCTACACATAATAATCAAGGGAGTTGAAGTCCGGGGAGTTAGTTGGGGCCGATGTAAGGGGTGATGTGGTCGCGGAAATTGCCTGACTTCCATTATTGGGTTCTTCTGCTTGTGTGGAATGTTTCAGAATCTTGTTGCCAGATATAGGGTCTTCCAGCAATCCCCCTCCTGATCTAGGGCAGCACTACATCTACTTAATGTTGATCTCTGTATTGAGTCTTAGATCCTCACCAACAAAATCCGGAGTTCCTTTCTTATCAAAGCGATCAGAGTAAGTTTTCCAATCCGCGCTCCCTTTCTAATCCCAATTGGACACATTCAAGTGTTTCCGAATCTTCTGCGCTGTCCCCAAACACTCTGAGATATTGATATTCTTGCTTACAGCGCGAATGCGAGGCAGTACAGCAGGCATTTTCCAAATTTCTTGCGTCATGGTTCTCATTTTTCTCACAGACGGTGTCTAACTGACTGTGATATACTGTGCAGTCAACAAAATTCAAAACAACCACAGCGCATGCGCGAAATTAAAAATGTAAGATGGCGACAATTTATCCATCGCATCCTGCATACATAATACTAGTTTTTATTTTAATTTTAATCCTTAATACCTGACTTTACGGTGGAGATTTATTGGCTACATTCTAAGTCCTTTGTATATACGTTCCTGATTCTTTTCCAAGTTTCTTTCTTATCTGTGTTCATTACTGAGATATATGTTTCTTGCAAGGTGTTCCGCCATGATTGAAAATTTCTCCTGCATCATCACAAAACAGATCTGAAAATTAACAAATTTATATATTTTTCAATATTTCGTATTCCATCTTTTTCACTTCCATACAACTACATTACTGCCTTCTCAGATATTTCAGCTAGTATATCTTGTGTTGTTACTTGGACCAACAGATCTTTTTACATACATTTTCTTGACAGAATATGATATATAATGGCAGTTACCAAAAAAGGTTGGTAATTGAATGACAAAACGGAAAATTTTACACCGCCTTTGTCCTTCGAAAGACTTCATCAGATTAACATTATGTTCTTACTGATGGAAATATATATATGTATATATATTCAGCTGGAAGACATAAACGAAAACGATGCTTAAAATTACACATCAAGAGGAAGGCTGAAGATGTAGTGATACGCAACTTATCCGATCACCTTCAATTTCCCAAAGAATGGTTCTTTTTTTTAATTTCTTTTGTTTTTAGATATCCAACATTTTAACAGCAGAAGAAAATTGTTGTATGAAACTGCATACAAATTCAACAAGTAAGACTCAGATATCAGTGCACTTTTTATACATTTGCATCAACTAGCCACATAATAATAACTGACTTTAGCATTCATATTTACGCCTGCATTATATATATATATATATATATATATATATATATATATATATATATATATATATATATATATATATATAATTTAATCATATAGACAAAATCAGTTTACTCACTACAAAGATGCAATTTCGTTTCGGTGCATCATTTTTCGTTCTCACCTGCTGCTTCCAAGTAGTCGTTTCCATTGCTGTAAGCATTTAATAGAATTACTTTTTGCATTCTCTTGGAATTCCTCGGCGTTTTGAAATGTTTCAAGAGAGATTTGATTTTTGAAGGGGAAGACATTGCAAGATCTGGTGAATATGGTGGTGGTCGACGAGGGAATGTCTCTTGCGGCACATGCCATTGTCACTGATGGGAATTCTGTGGTGTGGCGAGGAGACCAGACTCTACACACTTTCCTTCCAGTAACTGCTATGAAGAATGGAAGTGAACGAGAACATTACAACTTGTGTATGCGCAACAGCAATCAAGGTCACTACTTGGCAAGCTTTTTAACTCTGCGTAATTTAGTTACGGAGCTAACATAGCAACAAGCACAATACGTTTTCTTCACTCATACCTCGCATATATATACGAAGTGAACATTGAAATCAACACTTAGAGGTGACAGACTGTTTCATGCTAGACGCAATCGACTGACAAATGAAATAGTCTGTCCTCTCTAAGTGTTAACTCACTTTTTATATTTGCACACGCTGTATCTCTAATATTGAGCAGTTTATCCCATAAATACAGCAGACCTTAAGAGTATAATTCTTCATATATATATATATATATATATATATATATATATATATATATATATATATGGTGGTTGATGAGTAACTCCCTGTTTTATGTATGAGTATCCAACTAGGAGTCCTGACTGAAAGTCTGGTGACTTTTTTCTTTAGAGTTGGTTAAAGGAGCAAGTGTACTCTACCACACCAATATTCTGGAAAAACACTGAAAGACGAATAAACGAAGTGATGTCTTCTATACAACAAGAATTCCTTGCGAAATCAGTCGATGCGATTTCAGGGCGGCCCAAAAAGCTGGCAGCGAAATCTGGTGGCCAAATCGAATTTCAAATAAAACCTCCTACTAAATGCTTTCCTCTCATATCCATCTCTTGTAAAATTATAATTAATACAGAAATTATTTTAAAATTGAGACTTACTTTTCAGTCACCCTCTATGTATATATATATATATATATATATATATATATATATATATATATATATATATATATATATATATATATATATATATTGCTAGTAAAATCATCTGTAACGAACATACCATAAAAAAAAAAGCCCCCCCAAACTTTGCGAAAACAAAGTTTTATCGTCAATATGTTTATGCTCTTGTTAAAAGTAAACACCAAATTATCTTTTGATTATTTTATTAAAAAATGTTCCCTATCATGTTCGAAATTTAGATTAAAAATCTTATTTTTCTTGCGTCAGCGGAAGGACCAAAAATTAGTATTGGGAATGTTAGTTTTCTTGGCATTAAAAATTCATTCTTTTGGAAATTCTTGCAAAAATCAAAGAATCTTCGGATTTTAATGTGATTTTTAGGACATATGCTCAAATTATTTGAATTACTTTTGATTTTTTTTTCTTTTTTAGAAAATGTTGATAAAAATTATTTTTATTTTTACATGTTTCCCCTGCTTAACTAATTTTATGAAATTTCGAGAAATTAAAATTTCATCCTCTTCATTTTTATATTAGTTAAATGCAGGACGACTTGGAGAATTTAAATCATCAATGTCTTTTAGTCAAAGAGAAACAACATTTACAGAAAATCTGTTCTCAGTCGTAAAATAAATAACGTAATAAAACTCCGATATTATTTTATTAGAAAAGCTTCTAATTGCTTTTATAAATATGATATATGGATACGCTATTATCTTTTTTTTAAAAATCAATGAATAATGAATTTTTACAATAATTGTTTTAATTTTTCTTAAAAATTTAATAAGAAAAATTTAATAATTTTTAAATCTTTTACAATTCTTCATTAATTTCAGTCTTTTTGATGAAATTAATATTAAGTGAAAACTATATATACTAATCATAAATGGAAAAGCTTAATAAAATTCATCAAACATTTAAAAAATATTTTGATTTTGTATAAAACCTTCCGGCTTTTTTTTAAGCACGGTAGGTCATACAAGACATTATCAGAAAATAAGAACGTTAACAATAGCAAATTTAATGCCAATATTTCTAAAATTAAATAAACATTAAACATTACATGACGGAGACTATTTTCCTAAACAACACATATCATATTAAATATATATATATATATATATATATATATATATATATATATATATATAGTTAAAAAATTTGAAGCCATCCTAGAATAAGCATAGGATGAACGTGGCAGAAATGTATAATCTTTCCATTCAAAAAATGAAAAAGAGCACTTAGAGTCATTGAAAAAAGAATGGAATCAGTTATTAAAAATATACTTTGAGGAACTCTTGCAAAAGATTCCTGCTGCAGTAATTAATGATAAAAGAGGACTTTTTGACGAGAGAAAAATTTAATAAAAAATTTTTGTTTCTATTTGCCAATAAAATTTTTAATAAATCATAAAACGTCGAACGTACAAATATCTTTATTTAATTTATTGAATATAACAGGATTTTGATGTCATTTAAATTGGTGATCACGAAAAACAATTATCATTTCATTGACAAGAGTGGTAAGAACATCTGCTTTGCAATCATTAAATTCGTATGGGTTATCTCACCAGGGTCGATTTGTTAGGAAGGTGAATTTTTTAAGATCATCTTGTGCAGGCGATACCAGGATGCGGTTCCAGTGGGAAAGAGTCTGAGTAAGTGAAACTGGGTAAAAGCAAATATTCGTCTGTGGTTAAGCTAGCAGGAAGTCCCTTGTCATAATGATGAGGATTTGAGCACACTGTGCTTTAAGCTGCTGACTATGCCAGTTGATAGGCTCTAGACCAAGAAACTGTAACTAAAATCCGCAAATTGCAGTATAAAGCACGGGTGGGCTCAGGGGTGTCGAACAAACTCAAATGTGCCTGAGCAGGATATATAAGGTAATATATATATATATATATATATATATATATATATATATATATATATATAATATATATATATATATATATATATATAAATATATATATATATATATATATATATATATATAAAATATATATATATATATATATATATATATATATATATATATATATATATATATATATATATATATATATATATATATATATATATATATATATATATATATATATATATATATATATATATATATATATATATATATATATATATATATATATATATATATATATAAATATATATATATATATATATATATATATATATATATATATAATCTCCTTGTATAATACGAATTTTTTTAAACAGTAATAAGCAAAATCATACACAGCTACAAAAATATTTTTAAAATGCCGTTTCATCGGTCGATTTCAGTTGCGAAATGATTACTCAACACAAAAATGCGACAATTAGACACTAAAATTCGGCAATTGTGACCCCATAAGGAATGTCAAATACAGTCATATGTACCTAAAAATACCTACAAATGTAAAATAAAATAAGAATTAGCATAAAACTTAATTAGAATAATATTATTCTATGTTTAAACCATTTTTAAGTAAGAAACGATTGCCGGAAATATATTGGAGTGGTACAATTTATAGGGTTTGATTACCAAACAATGCTTGCGTATTATGCTTGAGTAGAAGCATTTTCCCACACTTTAAGCACAATTTTAGGGGTGTGTAATACGGATGAAGGCGTATTATACATTAGGAATTACTGTATCTATCTATATGTTTGTAGAGTGTGACAGGTGCTACCACACCGTGTCAGAATTGACGAAGGAACATCAGCAATTAAGAAGTGGTTCCACGTTGCTCAAAACCTCCTGATCAATGGCCTTGCTGTTGGATGTTGTTTACCGTCTTACCCAGACCGGGCGTGAACATTCTATACCTTCATATATATATATATATATATATATATATATATATATATTTACTCGATTCTCCTGTCGATTTCAACGTATGAGGGTCAAGCAGATCAGTTTCCAGGAAACCGACAGCCCGACAACAGCACATGAGATTTGATTATAGTGGTGAAGGTTACGTGCAGGACCATCCACACTTTTTGAAGGGACGAATACAGAGACCTGGTGCACTAAGTGCCACAAGGTTCCCAAACGACCCTTCGGAGGTTTTGAATTCAGAGTTGTCCTTCTCCTAGACCAGTTGCCATCCAAGGCTATAGAACCTAGTCTGTCCTGCTATTTACCCACAGCTGGAGGGAGAAGATTGAATGTAATGGATTCGACTGGAATTCGAACTCGTCTCTCCGATTCCTCAATCCGAGCCGCTACCCATTGCTCCTTGCTGCCGGATGTTGCTTATCGTTTTACCCGGGAAAGGCGTGAACATCTTATATATATATAGACATGCGAATCAACGCTGTATTTGGACTGCATGTTTCTGTCTTCAATAGAGAAAAGTTGGTTGTTAATATCATAGTTTAGATCTGGCATAACAAACGACAAAAAATGAACTCAAACAATCGTGCAATTTCACAGATTGTTAACGACGCAAATGCCGGCCAGGGATATCGAGCTACAAATCTATGTATATTAATATTTGCCAAATCATATGGATTTCTACAGGAATTAATGTTTTATTGTCTTTTCACTTGGGCACTGTTTCTACTGTATTCGCTAAAATGAATATCCTGGATTGTTATTAGTATTTTGTCGTCCAGGATCTTACAGAGAAATGTCCAAACTCCTTACTTTTATTACCCTATTTGACGGCATATAAGACACAATTTTTATTTTATGAAAAATATCTTTTAAAATTCCCCTTCGTCTTATATGCCATATGTAGGTTTAAAATTCGCGATAGTCGGCTGAAATTAGCTAGCTGTCCACTGGTATTAGCTTAGATTTTAGAATAACTTTCATATACATATTGTTATTATTTAAAAGGATATTATTCAGATGAAAAGTGTTATCATTGATAATATTCATTATATGAATTTAATCACGTTCAATATTAATACTATGTTTCAGTAAAATTATATACAATAAATTCGAATTATATATTTGTAAAATATATTTGTTTAATATTTTTTCTTGCGATAACTTTCGGTTACATATATATAAAAAAAATAGAATTTTTATATCTTACCTATTCCAGTAACACGTTTACAAGATGCAAGTTGTGCCGATCCTATAAAGTATATAATAAATTTTTCATAGGCTCGTGTCCTTTTTTCCTATTATTTTTCGTTTAATTGTAATCATGGATTGATTAATCAAAATGATGCCTCATAAATATGGCCTAAGCTGTAACATCTACTAATAATTTTTCTAATTTTACTAATTTTTTTATGATTTGCCTTACTGAAATTGGAGTGCGTCTTATAGACAAGTGCGTCTTATATGCCATCAAATACGGTAATTCTTACTTTCTTTCTGTATGTTGCTAATTCTTGTATACTTTGAAAGCAGACAACGTCGATGTTGCGAGAGATTATTAGTGAAATCTCGTTTAATTGGCCGGTTGCCCTTCCACATCTTTTGATGTGATTTTAATTGGAAGCCCACGTAAGCATATCGTGCTTAATGCTAAAGGTCTGCAAATTGTAATAGTGGTTGGCTTTAATATCCTGTTCATAGACTGGTTCTTGGACATTACTTGGTAATGAAGGTGTGTGTAATTCAAAGACAGGTCACTTCAGTGAGCAAATCGGTCGGAGAAAGAAAGGGAAGATTAGTGCCAGCTAATCTCAGCTAAATAATCTCAGATTTACGTACGTTTCGACAATT